>CAEGAF010108487.1:0-19113 GCA_903067075.1 Micropoecilia bifurca | reverse complement strand
GTTCATTAAAGCATTTATGACTTTTAAAAGAGACTTGTAATAAGCTGATGGGGGCTCTGATAGTAAGATTTTCTTTTTTGTACCGGCAGACACAAAGAAAACGCCTAGTCAGGGGGCTTTTATTTTGAAATCTCAACTCGAACATCCGGTTTAGCTTCGACAACTGTTCGGGAAATTAACAAAGCCTCGCCGACCCTCTACCACTGCGGCACGTTCATGTTGGCTGTTATTATCTGAAAACTCTCCCCAGAGGACCGAGTGAACCCAACAATCGATGACTTCAACCTGAAGTGCTCACAACGCCGCTAGTTTAAGGTAAACCTCATTACATTTGAAACTACGCTGGCGCACAACACCATGTATCCCAAAACATCGAAACTTTAACGAACTTATGTGGACTCCGGCTAGCATAGGCTAAGCACAGGCCACTGCGAAACATCCAGCTTCTGAGTGAAGATGGTTTTTGGCCGACGTGTCCGTCACAGGAGGAGTGGTTAGACTGTAAATGGTCTAATTTCGCGGACCTACTTATCTTTTGTTTACTCCTCCAACATGCTAGCTGATAAAAGCTTGACGCCATTGATGGAGTAGTTCCTTCACCTTAACTGCCACAGCGGTTGCGACAAAACCAGCCAAACAAGAAAGTGAGAAAATAAGAATTGATCTGGTCGGTAAAGTGAAACCTTGTTACTGATGCAGCTTTGAAAAGTAGAGAAACTTCGAAGTGAAATGATTTTTTAAATTGACCCCTAACGTGGTGTCATAGAATAAAATACTCTGTTTATTAGTTTGATCTGTTAAAACAAATAATCTGATGTAGTGGAGATATTGCCTGTTCAAAAACAGTATTTTTATGCATCTACAGATTCAATTCAATTAAGTTCAGTGCTAATGGAAGAGCAGGAAGGATCTCCTGTAGCAGTCTGTATTGCAGCAGTTCTGAAGAAGCCTCTGACTTGAGATGAGGGATCTTGAAGGTGTCTTTTATTTTCTTGATTTTATGAATAATCTTCCTTCAGAGGTTCTACTGTCACCCCCACCAGAACCAGCTTCTTTTATCAGATTGTTTAGCCTTTTTAAGTCAGAGGTTCAGATGCTGGCCCAGCACATGACGGCAGAAAAGATCTTTAAAGATCAAGTTATCACAATTATCCATACAAGTTACAACGCAGTGTGCAGTACTTTGTTCAGGTTTCAATGACATAATCAATATAAACTATGCCTAATTAAGTAATGAGTTTTTCAAGAACACTCCCTAGTCAAGATTCGTAGATTTTTTTATTACAAACATGAAAAGACAAAACACTTAGTTGCGTTTTTAAATACCACATATCTTGCATTAAATCCTTTACATCTGATCTATAGGTTGTAAAAGGAGGCAGTCCAAGGGCCTTTTTACATTGTAAAAAAATAAATAAAACTTCCTTCTAATAAGCAACATTTTTGGAAATGGCTACCAACCAACTCCAAACACTTTATTCATGTAAACTGCTGTTTGATGTATGTTCTGCTTAATTGATTCTAATCAACCTTTGATGTTTTTTTGTGTTCTTTATTGCATGTCCAACTTGTCAGAAATAAATGATTTGTCTTTAGCTTTCTAGGCGGCTCCATTAAGCTATCACAGCTCTTTAAAAAATTAAAAATTTAAATCCTGACGCTACATAAAGATATTCCCTATTTTACTGTCATGTATTTCAATTTGTCCTGTAAAATTATCTACAGAGGAAGTAGGAAGTAACAAAAAATAGCAATTCGTTGTGATTGAAATCCTGGTGTGTTTTTAATACAGAACAATACATTAAAATCTACCTTCAAAGATCAAAAAGTAAAATAAAAAAAATCCCTTCCCCATATTACACAGCACCTTTCATCTGTGTTTTGTCTTTAAGGGTTTGTGTTACGGTCTATACTTGGAGCTACACTGCTCTCTCGCGGTCTTTAAACATAACCTCTCATCTTGTTTCCTACACACAGCCAGACATAATATGTCTCCTCTACTGATACTCTCTGTTCCTTCAGGATACATGAGAAACTGCAACAGAACAATACCTGGTGTTATTATCACTCTGCAGGCAGTGTTAACTTTGGATCAAGGCTGAAGTTGGGAATGTTTTGAGAACTCTCATTCTGGTCTTTGGAGAGTTAGTGATGCTGTAAATTGATCTTGCACAAGAATAATTCAAATCGGACTGAAATCTGTTCAATTTTTTTTTTTTTTGCTGAAATCGTATTGGGTCAATATCGGTATCGACTAGTGCTGAAACCTGCAATTTCAGTATCGTATCGGAACTGGAAAAAGGGGTATCACTTCTAATTTAAAGTAATAGTGCCAACACATTTCCTCTTTCTGGAAATAAAATAATATTTTGGAGTCGTGATATTCAGGGTAAAGATGAGGGTGATGGCACAGAGAACCTCCAAACTCAGACTCGAGGCCCACCTCAGATTTGTTGGTTGAAAGACCAACAATCTCACTCTGCCAGGGTTATGAAGAATTTGTACCATTTCCAAAAGTCTGTAGCGGTATGAAAAGATGCAAAGCTACAAAAAAAGAATATAAAACAGCTTGGATGAGGTAGAGCGGCTGTAAGTTGAGCTGAAAAACGATTGTATGTTTCCTAGTAACGCTGTGGAAAATGCCAGAACACTGATGGGTGCACAGTTCACGGCCCATGGCTTTGTTTGCCTTTTTACTTCATCGGAGTGGCTTGACATGGAAGCGACTCTTTTGTGTACTTTGATATCACAGTAAGTAGTTTTTTCAGGGGGAGTTGGACCAGGATGTCGCTACCTTGTCAACAGTTTGCTCAGCTTCATTTGCAGAGCTGATGGCATTTCCTCATGTCACACAGTGACACGTCGTCAGCTGTTATCTGCCTAATAAGTTCAGCATGTTTGGGGAGGATATGAATCACATCACAATCATTTTTCTTTTGGGTCTAAATTGCTCATTTAGAATGAGAATGGCTTGATGTAAGGTAGTTACTGTCTGTGGACTTGGATTAATAAATAACCCAAAATCTAAGGGCTTCATTTAGATGAATGAAAGAGGACTGACTGTTCTTTTCCACTTTCCCCGACTGCCTGGAACGTGTGCATTGGTTCTTCTTCCTCGTACTCATCCAATCATGAGCTGTGGCTTGAGTCGTTGCCCCGCCTTCACCACACTGGACCCCTCCCCCCTCCGGCTCCATGTCTCTGTCACCAAACCTTTCTCCCTTTCTTTCTCCTCATGTGTTTGCTGGTTGGTGCTTGCTCTCCCTCTGCTGCTTAATGTTGTGATTAAAAAAAAAGAGGAGTGAATATAATAAAAAAAGAAACCTAGCGGGGATTTTTTTTTTTTAGCTCCTAATCAGCACATGTGGAGGATGGAAAATCAGCCCAGTGCTTTGAGCAGAAACCCTCATGTGAGTCAGACAGCCTTTATTTTTTTTTTTTGGTTGTTTTTTTATTTTTTATTTATGTTGCGGTTCTTTTTTAAGCTTCCTCACTCTCGCTTTTACCCATTTTGCCTGTTCGTATCTGCGGTGTGTACGTCTGCTTCGGCTGCTGCGTCATCTCTTGCTTCCTGCTTGCATCCCTGCCCCCATGTCACGCCGTCGGCTGCTGATGTTGTCTTGTGATGCTCGAGCAGAAGCCGCCGCATTTCTGAGTCGATCAGATGTGCCAACATTTTTTCTTTTCTTTCTTTATTTAGCATTGTAACATGTATAACACCTAGCTTGTTGGTAGAGATAGACCTGAACTGATTTCAAGTTCTAAGATGCTTAAGATGCCAGTCAAACTGGCATCTTAAGTTCTGGTTCTGATTGGGACTGAGGGTTGACTAGGGTTGAAGATGATTCTCGACTGGTTCCAAAAAGAAATAAGCACGCATGGGTATTTATTTTCCACAACCAGTAAGCCACGCCAAGTTATTTTTATTTCAGAGGTGTGCTGAGTTGTCTTGTCTTGTTAGCACAGCATAAATATTTCTTAGTAGTAGCAAGTGTAAAATCTGTTTTATGCAACAGTCTGTCAGTATTTATAGATGGCATCGCAAACTGAAGTTACACATCATTTCACATGGTATCTACAAACACCAGCTGGTAAAGCTTTCAAATGCTGATATTGTTTCAGAATGAGTACCAAACCGCGTTCATGAATGAAAACGAAACCACGTTGGTCAGGGTTAACAAGGTGACCGGCGATATTGCCATAAAGATAAGGGAACATGAGCCGTTTTCCTGCCATAGCTGACTTCACATCCGCGTTGGAAGCTCAAGTTTTTTCCCCCCTGTTTCTTTTTATCTTCAAATCTTAAACTAAATAATGCACAAAAGTAGAATTTGTTTTAAAGCAGTAGATTTGGATCTAGCTAACGTGGGATTTTACTAAAGCGGATCGTGCTTTAGTGATCTGATGCGCACACAGGTGGGGGGGGGAAAAAACATATTTGTGAGTTCGACTTGTCAGCCCGGTTGCTCAGCTGTAATAAAAAGCAGGCGAACCTGGTGGGTGGAAGATTTTAGTAACAATTCCTCTGTTGATGGGCGAGTACAGCGACTTTCAAACTCGCCGACGTTCAAGAATGAAAACAGTTCTTCAGGTTTCAAAGTAAAAAATTATGTCGTCACTGTGACTTCAAACAGTGCGGCAAAAATGTCCTGAAGAGACTTCTCCGTCACTCACATAACCACCCCAACGAGAACCACAGCTGAAATTGCTTCAAGAATTCAGATGTTGCAATTGTTTTATGTGCAGAAACGTCAGACATGAATACTTTTGCCCTGGGGAGTTGGTTAATTGACTTTTGTGGTGTTGAAATTTCCTCAGTCAGGAGTTCTGGTGACAGAGCTGCTCCTTAAATCATCAGAGCTTTTTTCACAAGCCACATTTTAATCTAATTAAATCAAAAGTTGTTTATTTAGGTGGTTTTTACATATTCATATAAGCTGGTTTTAAAACGGTCAAGGAACGTAACTTAGGTGTAAATATGATTTGCCGTAGGGATTCCCCAATATATTGTAAAATATATTCTGTGTTGATCTGCTTGGGCAGTACTAAATATGAGCTTATCATGAAAATGTACTGATAAATATCTGCTCATGACTTTTCTTTAAAGCAGCAGGAAATAATTTAGGAGGCTATTGATTGGTTCTGATAGTCGATAATTTAAAGTCATCTTTGAAATATTCATTCTTACTTATGCTTTACTATTTCAATTATCTAAACTAACCAGTTTGTAATTCTGTACCTAAACCATGACATAAATGGTTATGAATGGATTTTCATTTATGGGACAGTGTACAACATATATTGTTAACCACTGATGGAGAGTTCTATTATACCAGGTTATAGCTACAAATGCTACTTGCCACCTGTAGCCACAACACAAACAATCACAGGAAATGGTTTGTAATAGACTCCGTTTCCATTTATTCTGGTTCGAAAGTGGGATGCTTTGGCTGATGAGCAGCATTATATACAGGGATGGAACTAACAAATATTATTCTATTCTGATGATTAAGCAGATAAATAAAATTGGCACATTTTTCAGATTTATCATTTTATCTCTTTTATATAATTTTAGATATACCTTAAAAGACATTCCTTTTTTAATTAAATAAGCATTTTATTGCTTAAAATGAAGTAACATGTATAGCAATGGATACATCTACATCTAAAAAAACCTTCTATATCAAGATGTGAAAAGCTCAGCTTTATCTGCTTGACTTAGCTTCAGTACAGTGTAGGACTTACGTTTTGATTAACCAATTAATAATTGGACAGCAAAAGGTGCTTTTTAAAATTATCACAGAATTTGAACCTGGTGAAACTAATACTATGCCACTTTTGGAGTACAACATAATTTACAAAGATTATTTTTTATCTTAAATGAAAAATGTATATATATTTTTACAGTTTTGCCTTAATTAGTGCTTTGAGGATGTTGTTCTGTCAGCAAACGGCCTTATTTTTGAGTCTGTATACTCCAGTTAATGCAACATTTATTTCTAAATTAGTTGATGATTATTTCAATTATCAGTCACTCACAATTAATTGATTCAGTCCAAAATCGGAATTGGTCAGTCAGACATTTTAAAGATTATTGGCCAAAAAACTGTAATCGATGCACACCTAGTGAAAACGGAAAATATTTTGAGTCTTCTATTATCGACACAGCTGTGAAACGTTCCTACAGATAATAGGACAACTCTTCCTTGTCCAAAAGCACAAAGAGATTTGCATGCTTATATTGTTAGGTGTGTTGAGTTTAGCTAAGAACCAGTTCTTTGTGTTTTGACTGCTGAACCATAAGGTAAGGCCCTGAAAAGTAGAGCTGCATTTCAGAGCAGGATCAAATACCAAATCTGAAGGCCCTATTCATTGAAGAACTCTGAGCTCGACGATGACCGACTTAACTCTCGTGGCCACTACAAGGTTCTTAAGAACACTTGTCTCTTTTCAGCAGCATAACTCAAACATTATCGTTTTTGATTTTTTTGTTCTTCTTTAAATTGTTGTCCTACACAGAATCTAAGGAATGCGTCAGTGGGAGCATCAAACGTATTGAAAGAGACGTTGAATGACGTGGCTTTCTGGGTGTGGAGAAATAAACCGGTTATTAACTGGTTTTTTTGGACAAAAATAAATCATGGACTGGCCCTGAGACCGGATCTGAGACCTGCCAGGGATTAACGCAAATGACAACATTGGGGAAAAAATAATCTCACGCACTTACCTTTAAAAAAAAAAAAAACACAAAAAAGCAATGATGATTAAAAAAAATAAACATTGCAACAATTTCATTTGATGTTTAGCACTGGCTTACCACTGGTTCACCATGTTAAATCCTGAAAAGACTTCAGAATCGGATCAGTGATAAAAAAAAAAAAAAAAAGCTAAAATTCCTTAAAGTTTGCTTAACCAGTTAAGTGGCAATGCATTATTAGATAAATATGATACACATGAGAATTGAACATTTACCATGGCTATAAGTGCTAAATAACAAGTTAAACCTATTTATTTGGAGGTTGCCCCTATCAAATAAATGAATCAATCGATCAATGGTTTTGTCTGAATAGTTTGCGATTATGTTTTGCTCAGAGACAAACTGATCCGGCTTTTTCTGGCCGCTATCAATATCTGGTTTTCTTTTGACTCTGACCTGCTGATTCTGATTTATTATTTATTGTTTTTTCAAGGACTTTCAACAAAAAAATTAGAAAATTTGTATTTATTGGATAGACGAGAGGGATTTACATCTAGGAATTATAAGATTATCCTCAAAGTATATGCTCATCAGCTGTATTGAATTTTTATTGAACTGTGATAAGTGTATTAATTATTTTTGGTTGATCTGCTTAAATGGTCCATCCACTGACTGGGTATTTCAGGAAAAACTGGCCAATTTTCTTACCTCTGGCTGATTAATTTTTAGATTTCTAACATTGTTGCTTCTCATAGTCAGTGTAACACTGAAAAAGCTGCTCAATCACTAAAGAAAGTTTCAAAGTTTAGATTAGTCTCACAATTTACTCTTATGAGGTGTCAGAATGTCCTGGTGTTAGCCTGCTGTCAGCCTGTTTACACTAGCATTATGTGTAAGCTTCCTTTATTGAATAAAATGAGTTTGACACACCTGTTCAAATAAATGAACTTATTCATGTGACTGAGCACGAAAGTTTTCCACACCTGCATTCACGATTCAATTCAGAATGTTAGCTGTTAATACATGCTAGCAGGTTCTCCCAGCCAGTCCACTTTCAAGATTCACCTGTCAAGATTTGAAGTTATAAAATATTATTATACTAATTGTCAAAACCGCTCAATATATCTCTGAAATAGAATAAAATAATGTGTAAACATTTTTATTTAGTGAAGTTGAGGCTTGATCAGACGATAAAGCTTGTAGGCATGTTTCCTATATGTGTCAATTGCTCTTATAGTGGAGTTTTGTTGTATTTTCATGCTTCAGTCTCTGAATACATGGAAGGCTCAGGTGAGTATGATCCTGTGTTGGACTTTGGAAGGTTTACAATGATTAACCTGCTTTAGCAGAAATCTTAACCTGGAGGATCATCACCTAGTCTTCTGGGATTTGTCTCCTAGGAGCTGTACTATCTGAGAATGCAAAGAAGCAAAGAGAAGATGGACCGTGAAAAGACTGACGAAAACCTCTACCAGGTAGGATCCTTATTCTTAACTGGATGAAAGGAGTTGACTACTTGTGACAAGTTCAGAAATATCCCTTGTATTTTATTCAGTAAGCCCTTGCTGCAACGCGGTTCACCATTCGCGGTCTTGCTGCTTCGCGGAACTTTTTTTTGTGCAGTTTTTTTCACACTGCATTGTGTTTTGCGTCCTGATTGGCTTAATAGTCTCCGAGCTCCTTGTCTACCTGTGTGCCAATAACGTTGCGGTATTTAAGTGTAAGTGATACAGATTGGCCATTCAGGAGATGGAAACTGAAACTTTGAATGCCTGCTGGAAAGATCTGGCCAGAGGCAGCGTAAAACCGGACCGGATTCTCGCTTGACGAGATCCATCGCTCTGCCGTAGATACAGCTGTGAATCTCACAGGGCAGGTTGGAGGAGACGCTTTAATGACATGACTCCGGATCACAATAAGGCCCGATTGATGTACACGTACATCCACTGACCCGAACACAGGTTCTGTTCTTTTGTTTCAACGTAGAGTATTTAATTATGCTGTGTAATAACTGTAACAAATAAAGGTAACTCTACTTCGCGGATTTTGCTTATCTCGGGTTATTTTTAGAACGCAACCCCAGCGAAAAACGATGGATCACTGTACATTTTCTCAGATTACATTTTCAGACTATGTTCCTTTATGTTTATATTCAAAACATAAAAGAATATAGTGTGTGAAAGAGACATTTCAAAAATAAAATAGTGTTTTATTGTAGTTTACCTAGAAGATTATTAACAGTAATAAATTACAAAAAATAGTGAATTGAAATTCTTTTTTTTTTTTTAGCTCATTTGTATTGTTTTTATATCCAAAGTGGTGATGGAAAAGATTAAAAACCTACCTTTGAAAGTGCTTGAAAAGTGCTTGAATTTTACTGTGTGAAAAATACAAGAATCCTGTAAGTCTGAACTACCGTTTTTTTCTGCAGAACAAGAGGAGACTGAAAGTGTGTGTAGCGACATGCAACAGAGCCGACTACTCCAAGTTGGCTCCCATCATGTTTGGGCTCAAATCCCACCCTGAAGAGTTTGAACTGGAAGTTGTGGTGCTTGGTTCTCACCTCATTGATGATTACGGGTGAGAACCCGGAGCGACTTTCCATCCGTTCTTCATGGTCGTCGGGGTTTTAACGTTCTCCCCCATCTCCCTAGAAACACATTCCGTATGATTGAGCAGGATAACTTTGACATCGGCTCCAAACTCCACACCATCGTACGAGGGGAAGACGAAGCGGCCATGGTGGAGAGCGTCGGGCTGGCCCTGGTGAAGCTCCCCGATGTCCTGCAGAGGCTAAGCCCCGACATCCTGATCGTCCACGGTGACCGCTTCGACGCGCTCGCTCTGGCGACTGCTGCCGCACTGATGAATATTCGGATACTTCATTTGGAGGGAGGCGAGGTAAAAGGATGCTGTAGCTTCTGATTTAATGTGAACTTTGTCGTGTTTGTTCTGAAAATTCAAAGCTACGTCTTTTCTTTTCCATCTCCTTCAACCCCTCTACAGGTTAGCGGCACTATTGACGACTCAATCCGCCACGCGATCAGTAAGCTGGCGCATTATCATGCCTGCTGCACACGCATGGCAGAGCAGCACCTCATCGCCATGTGTGAGGACCACTCACGCATCCTGCTGGCCGGATGCCCCTCATACGACAAGCTGCTGTCGACTTATCACCGGAGCGACTACATGGATATCATCAAAAGCTGGCTAGGTGTGCACAGATTAACTTAGTCCAATCAAATAATGTTTAAGTTTCTATATTTTTTATGCATTTGCAAAATACATTTTTTAACATGTTGAAAGCCCTCTTGTTATTGCATAGATTATCTTGTTATTGCATAGATTATTTTTTTTATATGTAAGGCTACATAATTTTCTCAAAAGAACTCCTGCCACTCCCAACAGGCAGCTTTCCATTTCTGTTAAATACAGAAATATATTAATTATCCCAAAAGGAAATCAAATTACAAAATGTCATAACTCATTCGATGTCCAGTAGCAGTCAGTTTCGCAACAATTCCAAAGACGCATCTGACTGAAGACTTTTAATCTATGACATGACTCGTGTGCTTGTCAGATTACCTCACAGGTTTATGTTTTCACATTAAAAATATATATATTGTGCAGGATTGAGTTCACTTCAGTTTACAGAAGAAATCAGGTATTTTCTGATGGTTTTGCAGGTGACAAGGTGAAGGAAAATGACTACATTGTGGCACTGCAGCACCCGGTCACCACAGACATCCAGCACTCCATTAAAATCTATGGACTGATGCTGGACGCACTCATCTCCTTCAACAAGAGGACGCTCATCCTCTTCCCTAATATCGATGCTGGTTAGTTACATATGTCTTACCATGAATTATATATTAGAATATAATCAAAAAGTTGTATTGTAAGCATGTTAAATGAAATAAATGCACATTTAGATTGATTAATCATGCAGGGATGTACATTTTAAATGTTTAGTTTTGTTAATTTCATAACTTTTTTTACCGTGAATAAAAATGCACAATGAAATTTTGGGGGGAAATTACAGTATTGCATGAAATCAATGAAAAATTATGTTTTACTTACTTAAAAGGTATGTCAAGGTAGGCTGCATTGCAAAAACATAAAATGTTGCTAAGTATTTTTGGTCTAGTTTCGAGTGCAAATATCTCAATACATTTGAAATAAGACAAAACTAACTCGCAAGTAACTTTTCAGCACGATATCCGAGTTTGTTTTAAGTTATAGATGAAAAAATATTTGTTCTACCAATAAAACAAATATTATAAGTGACATTTTTTGTCGCTTATAACATGGCAAAAAATGTCTTGTTATAAGTGAAATAATCTGCCAATGGAACTAGTACATTTTCTTCAATATCAATGGATTATTGACTTAAAGCAAACTCCATCTTGCTGAAAATTTCTTTATAAGTTAGTTTTGTCTTATTTCAAGTGTTTTGAGATATTGCACCAAAATTACATGGTACAGTTTTGTTTTTGCAGTGTGCAGAATGTACACAATGCTTGGTTTAGTTTACTTTTACTTTTAATTACTGTGTCTGACGTGGAGGAAGAGCATCTTTTCAGCCATATTTTTTATTTTTTCCTTCCTCTGAACTTTCTGACACTCAAACAACGTCCTGTTCCGTTAGCATCTTTAGCAATGACCTTTCCTTGCTTCCTCTCCATATGCATGTTGTCAATTGATTGTGATGTCTTAATTAATATTCAAATTTAGTTTGAAAGTAAATTTTGGATTATCAGTGTCAAACTTAGAATAAGTTTGACATTTAAAGCCAACTTCTGAAACATACAAATTTTCTGAGATGCGCACCAGTTTGTTGAACCCAAATGATGCGTTTAGATTCATCCGTAAATGCAGCTAGTTGATTGGAAAAGTGTCGCTGGGACTGAAGCAAATCCGTCTCACCCAAACAGGAAGTAAGGAAATGGTGCGCGTCATGCGAAAGAAGGGCATCGAGCAGCACCCCAACTTTCGGGCAGTGAAGCACATTCCCTTTGAGCAGTTCATCCAGCTGCTGTCTCACGCCGGCTGCATGATCGGAAACAGCAGCTGTGGCGTGCGGGAAGCCGGGGCCTTCGGCACACCGGTCATCAACCTGGGAACAAGGCAAACAGGCAGAGAAACGGGTAGGTTTCACTTAGCTTCAGCTGGCTGTTGCCATGGTGACAGCTTTAAGAATGCATTTGTTTCCCAAAAGTATAAATATCTTTCTTTTTTTTTCCTTTTTTTTTACATAATAATTAAACAGTTAAAATTGTTGGAGAAAAATGATCCCAAGTTGCTACTTATGAAATGTGTCGGAATTATTTTTCTCTTCAACCAGAATGTATATAAACATCCTCTATCTTTATACAGGCAACTTATCAGTTAATAATGAAAAGTAAGGAAAAACAAGTTGTAGCATTAATATAATCATTTTGATAACATTGAATGTAATAAAAAGAATACCGTATAGTAATTACTTGCTAGTCATATTTTTGAGCCAAAAACCATCTGCTAATAAATTCTGGCACATGACACCGATACTCAACTGCTGCTGTATTGTTGTTGGTGCTAAAATGTTAATTTTTTTTTGTATAGCTTTGTTTAAAAAGTTGGGGATGGGAGAAATGTATTCTCTTTTAAAGGCTGTCACAAAAGCCAAAAGATCCCATTTATTGCAAAGTGCTTAAGTAGGTTTACTGAGAATTTACACCAGTGTGTCCCACTTATATATCTGATAAATTTACTCTGTCCTGGAATATTTTTTGGAGTTTAGGAGGTTTTTAACGCCTGAATGATTGATGAGGTCACATTAAGTGATTTAAAAAAAGACAAAAGTTTGATGATAGTTAAGATATGGACAAAATAAGGAATGAAAAAGGAGCCAGACAATAGAAAAAGCATGAGGAACTATTATTTAACAACACATTAATAGATTGTAAGACAGTCTGGCTCTTTAGAAGCAGAACTTTAAAACATGAGTCGAGACTTTCACACAGTGCCACAAGGTTCCAACACACCCATATTTTCCACATTATGTAACAATTAGCAAATGCTTTTTCCACGTTTGTCAACCTGGCAAAGGCTTGATGTTAACATGCAGTAATATTTTTGAGGGAACACCTCACTCACAAAGAATCAAGTTATGTTTCCTTATTTTCTAATCATACCCCCTTCATGTTTTGTCTGTTTAAGTATGACATTATCTTTAAAACTGCAACAACGTTTCTGTCTTTCAGGTGAAAACGTTTTACACGTCAGAGACGCCGACACTCATAACAAGATCTACCACGCTTTGGAGCTCCAGTTTGGGAAGCGATATCCGGGGTAGGTACTTCCTGAGTTTCCCACCGGATTGTTGAGGCTCCACTCAACTGTATTTTGGAACTTTTCTGTACTTTAAAAAAAATAATTCCAGTTTTAAGTTAAAACACATTGATTAAGTAAGCTGGAATCCAGTAAAATATTTTTTAAATTTGGATTTACTGTTAAATGGCACATCTTTTTGCAGGGAGACACCATGATAGCCTTACGATTTGCCACAGTTAAGAAAATCTAGTGTGACCTTCGCTAGAGGGGGTTGAAAATTAAGTTCACTGAATTCTTTGAAAGTAAAGTGTGATTCTGTTTAGCAACTTGTAAAGAAATTTGTCTTTGAAACAATCATTACAGTCCCTGCGTGTCATGTAAAAAAAATGACACCCATAAATATGTAAGTTTTTAAGAAACATAATGACACTAACGTTTGTTTACAGCTCTAAAATCTACGGTGACGGCAATGCGGTGCCCCGGATTCTGAAGTTTCTGAGTAGCATCGACCTGGATGAGCCGCTCCAGAAGACCTTCTGCTTTCCTCCTGTGAAGGACACCATCTCCCAGGACATCGATCACATCCTGGAAACACAGAGCGCTCTGGCTGTTGACCTGGGTGGCACCAACCTGAGGGTGGCCATCGTCTGCATGCAGGTTAGGGCTAAGAGAAGGTTACCTAAAGAGACCGATAACGCTCACAAATCTAATTGAAAAGTTTATTTATTTCAGTTATGTAATTCAAAAAGTGAATTGTCATGAGAATAACTGCTGCTGTTCATAAAAAGCATGTCCCTGGAAAGTTGCGTGGAAGGAAAAACTGTGGTGGGAAAAGACTGCACCTGTATTGTTGTTTTCACATAGTTGTTTCTCCAGTTTTATTAATATGATTTTTTTGTTTTGAACTTCATGGAGAGAAATAAATTGTGAACTGAAATCTGTGATATGGACTGAAAGTTTTGTCATCATATTTTATGACACTATTGTGAAAACAGTTCAAATGACTGGAACTCTTTATAACATATTTTAAGGCTTTGAACAAATGTTAAATTATAAGAAATTTATGACGATAAATGAACAATTTACACAGCGTCTCGATGTATTACCTTTCTGAATCTTTATGTTGTGAAAATGATATGATTTCCATTCTTTCTCCTTTCTCTCTTTGTCCAGGGCAACATAGTAAAGAAATACACAGAGCCAAATCCGAAGACCTTCGAGGACAGGATGCATTTGATATCAAAGATGTGCAAAGAAGCAGTGCAGGATGCTGTGCGCCTCAACTGCAGGATCCTGGGCGTTGGTATGGAAACATGTGCGGCTGCTCCCCCTGCTGGACTGAAAACGGCTGTGAAGCTGAGCTACTGGAATCTCAAACTTTTTTTTTTCTCCACGCATTAGGAATTTCTACCGGTGGCCGTGTGAACCCGCAGGAAGGCATCGTCCTTCACTCCACCAAGCTGATCCAGGAGTGGTCCTCAGTGGACCTGAGGACCCCCGTCTCGGACGCCCTGGGCCTGCCCGTCTGGGTCGACAACGACGGCAACTGCGCCGCGCTGGCCGAGAGGAAGTTCGGCCACGGCAGGGGCGTGGACAACTTTGTCACCGTCATCACAGGAACAGGTGAGAAAGAAAGTATCGGGTAAAATCACACCTTCGTTTGTATGTCGCATTTACTACTAGCCCGCTGTTATGACATTAAAATTGAGAATTGTCACTAACACTGTAAAAACACAAAATCTTACAGAGTAATTTTGGTCAGGTTTCTAATGCAAATATCTTGGTGATGTTGAAATGAGACAAAACTGACTCACAAGTAACTTTTCAGCAAAATATAGCTGAAAAGCTTTGAAAATTATTGACTTAAAAGTATGTTTTAAATCAATGATATTGATTTTCAAAGAGTACCAGATCCACTGGCAGATTTTTAAATGTAAAACTTGGAAGACAATGTCTTGTTTTAAGTGAGATAATCTGTGAGTGAAACTAGTATTGTGTTTTAATCTGTATGAAGGAATTATTTACTTCAGACAAGCTGCTATTTCTTGCTGAAAAGCTGCTTGTGAGTTTTGTCTTATTTCAAGTTTACTAAGATATTTGCACTACAAACGAGACAAAAATACTTGGTAAGATTTTGTGGTTTTTTTGGTGTTAACTTTAACTTTGCTTTAAGATACCTTGAGGCGGATGTTTATTTCTACATGTAACGATTTGATTTTTTTCCCCCTAAGATTTAAAATGTAAAAAACCAAAACACTGAAAATACATATAATTGTTACATTTTTTATTTATTTTTTTTATTTTTTTCTTTTTTTTTTTAACCAAGTTTAACAATTAAAACCATGATTTCTAATTCATCACTTGAATTGTTGAATCCAGTGCACTGATAGCTTTAAGCAGCCTACATATATTGCCTATGTAGGTATCGGAGGAGGCATCATCCATAACTCTGAGTTGGTCCATGGCAGCACCTTCTGCGCCGCTGAGCTGGGTCACATCAAGGTTTCTCTGGACGGCCCAGAGTGTTCCTGCGGCAGCCAGGGCTGCATCGAAGCCTTCGCGTCCGGCATGGCCCTGCAGAAGGAGGCCAAGCGATTGCACGACGGTGAGCTCCGTCTTCTCTGCCATTTCATTTTCTTTTTGACAGCGCTGTTCAAAAGTGGTGACTTGTTGGGGTTTCCTTTCTCCAGAGGAGCTGCTGAAGATGGACGGGATGGATGTGAAGCTTGCCGAGCCGATCACCGCCGCCCACCTCATCAGCGCAGCCAAGAACGGCAACTCCAAGGCCAACGCCGTCCTGCACAAAGGTTGGAGCACAGACGCCGACATGCAATCAGATACGCAGAGTTTCGGTTTTAACTGCAAACTGTAAAAAATGAAACGCCTGTACAGACAAAAAACTAGCCATCAAGACATCTGAAATCGTTTTTATGCTTTTTATTTTAGAAATAAAGTAAGATGATGAATATAAACACACCAGTGCACTATGATGATCGGAGTTATAGCCATTGAAGTTATCAGAATGATTGAGAAATACCTTTTACTGTTTTATTTAATATTTCAGTTATCAAAGAACTTCAGGCTGTGATCTAATGAGGCATTCGTGATGATTTAGATTTTTAAAGACATCAAAATGATTCATCCCCTTTACCCGAGTCGTTGAAAAATAAATAAAAAGCATTCACTGAAGTTCAATATTTCATAACGTAGCTAAACAAATCTTATAAAATGATTATATTCAGTCTTTGAAAATATACTAGTGACGAGTGGGAATTTTTTTTCTTGATCTGTAAAAATGACCCTGAGCTTTCAGCAGGTGGTATTTTTTCTGCACAAAGCTTTGCCCTTTGAGGACGCAAAGCTGTTTCGTCTGGTCAGTGAGTTGAAGGTTTTGCTTTGAGTCAAGAAGAAAGCTGAAAAGTTAGAAGAAAAATCCAAACCGTGTTTGTGTCTTCTTCCTGTCGCAGCGTCCCTGGCGCTCGGCGTAGGGATCGTCAACATCCTCCACATAGTCAACCCGTCGCTGGTGATTTTGTCTGGAGTCCTGGCGTCTTACTACCAGGCCCCGGTGCAGCAGGTCATGTTGGAGAGAGCGCTGTTCTCCGCCCAGAGCATCAAGGTGGTCAAGTCCGACCTGGAAGAACCGGCCCTGCTCGGCGCTGCTAGCATGGTGTTGGACTACGCTACGAGGAGGACGTACTGAGAGAACCGGAAACGCACTTGGAACATGTTTTACCAGGATATATCAAGTAAAAATTGATAAAAGGAGGAGGGGCTTGTAGTGAAGACTTGAATCTTGTATTGCAATGGATCGTTATCCTAATTTAAACTGTTTTTGGGAGAACAACCCTATAAGTCGATTGCTTGTTTACAGACATTAATGACTGTAGTTTGAAAGTGTGGGAGGGCTGGAGAGGTGATTAACTAGTTTATTGCACAATATTCCATTTTTTTCTACCTAAATTATTGTTTGTTTTTTTATCTTTGTTGTCATTTGCCATCTAAACTATGAAGCATTTTCCATTTGCCTTTATGTTTTGATGGATTTAGGCAAACCTAATACTACATGTACCACAAAGTTTATCCATATGTTGTCTGCTAACATCACCAGCATGACGATGGCTAAACTGATATGATTCAGATCATAAGCCATTTTAAGCCGTTTATTTAATTTTATTTTCAACAGATCTATATCAGTTCTTGGCTCCGTCAGTCCAAACAAAGATGCTCCGGAGCTACAGAATCTTTTTAAGTCTTTAAGCCAAATTTCTGTGTGCAATATGTCGGTGGCAATCTAACTGTTGTAGCGAATCTGTCTAATGTGTGGAAATTGGTGAAGGGGAACAACAGAGAAAAGGTCATGTCTGCTAACCATTACTTAAGAGGCTGTTGTTTTCTAGAGAATGAAAATATTCACTTTGCTTTTAAATTGAGTTTTCCCCAATATGCTCAAATTTATGTTGTCCCATCACAGGATCTTGTGAGTTCTCTGAAACTGTTTCCAAACCCAAAGAGCGCCCTTGAAATAATCTCCAGACGTTCCCACGTTAAAGAGCTACAATTCCCAAAATATTCCCTCATTTTGGAGGCAGTTTGCTTCAGTTTAAAGCTGGTAGTCTTTGCTGGAAGCCCAAACTCAGTGGATCTCTTTTATCTGACTGTTTTCTGGTTATTAAATCTTGACTTTAGTCTTGTTTTGACAAAGTGGACCTTATTTCTTTCACTGCAGTGAAAAACCGTTTGTTCTGATAACATTTTTAACATAATTTAATTGTGTTTGAATGTTTCTGGTGCTATTTTGGGCTGCAAAATAAAAGTGCTTATATGTGTTTTGGGTGGGAGAAGGAAATACTAGTATGTTCTAAACTGACATGCAAGTGGTGGGAAGTAGGCAGAGTACAGTTCCTTACAGTAAAACGAGGCTTTAATGAAGCTCTTAAGCTTTGGAGGGTAATTTGTATTTTTTAACAAAACCCACATGTGACCAAAGTGTTGAGACATTCTGCTATATGTTCTAAATCCATTAAACCGGCTTAATTTGTCAGGTTTCTCTATATAATTTATTATCGTCTCGTCTTCCAGAGGAGGGGGAGGGAATGCCAGCTATTGTTTAATGTTATGAATTTTATTTGGACTGCACATCACATGAGGCTGTACTGACAGAAAACCTTGCAGCTGCTACAGGCTGGTGAGATGGATGTATAGAATGTGTTTCCTTCATTACCACTGACCTTATGAAAACATTTGGAGGATGCCCTTTGAAGATAAATAATGAAGTTTGTATGTACTTCTAGAACACGTGTTGTACATAATGTGCTGTATAAACTTTAAAAATATATTTCTAGAAGGTTAATGATGTTGGTCTAATTAATAAAACATTTTGGATACTAAAGAGTCTTTATGTGTTCAATTACGTCTTGCGTTAGAAGGCGGTGTCCCTCAAGGATCAGTTTTTAGGACCACTTTTGTCCATCCTTATCATTAATAATCTAAAATAAAACTTGTTTTCTGCATCCTTTGTGAAACTTATCTGCATTTGTACACTTTCTGGCCCACCTTCATGATTTTAAGGCTCGGATTACTCTCATGTTGTAAAACCCAGCCCTGTTTTTTCCTCCCAGCTGCATACTTCAACAGCCAGGTGAATGCTTGCTTGTCACCTGAGATCTCAAGAGACTATCGGAGTTAATTATTAAACAGTGGGGCACAATCCTTTAGCAGGACTCAACTGTTTCTGTTGCAAGGGCAGCGTTACAATGCCAGCTTGTGCGCTACAGAAGGAACGGATGAAGCTCAAATTGGATACTTTGTGATTTTGTAAAGGCAAACCTATAATTTGCTGGGTTCAGATAAGGTGATATGACTCTTACCCTGAAATGGTAAAAAAAAATTAATTTAAAAAGTATCCCTCTGATATGGCAACTGTCCAATCAAAATCAAAGTATGTGTTGTCTAGTTTCTCGTGCAAATATCTTGATACACTTTAAAATAAGACAAAACAAATTTTGAACGGGAGGAACGGCCCGCCCGATCTGAACTCGAGTGGTGTTCTGTTGTTGGACTTCTGTGCTCGTCACGGTTTGTCCATCACGAACACCATGTTC
>CAEGAF010108476.1:0-18558 GCA_903067075.1 Micropoecilia bifurca | reverse complement strand
CTATTGCGGGAAGCTGTAATTTACAGCTTCTCTTTGTTAAATTATTTACATTTTTATACAATTCGAGCTTTCTGGCGAACTCGCCTTGTCCATCTCCTTTCATGTCCTTGGAAAAATATGTTTTGTCACGTGATTGTGACTAGTCGACTGGCCCAGAAAAAAGTCATTGTAGAGAAAAGAATCGACTAGTCGACTAGTCGACTAGTCTGTGCAACCCCTAGTCACGATACCAACCCTGGGTTTCATGATCTCAAGGCAGTTAGTTCCTTGGTTGTATTACTTGTTAGAAGGAAGAGTTCACTGTTAGTCTGGACTTTAATGGGATCTGCTGTCAGTAACACAAGCATTATGTGGTGCTCAACATATCCCCTAACATGAGGAAAAGGATGTTAGATGATGCTAGAAGTCTAAGATCACATTAGTGTGATGCCAAGATGCAACACAAGACATGACTTTGCCCTCTGAGGTGAGCTAAATTTAAGTGAGAGTAGACAGATACTGCAAAATGAATTGGAGCCATCTGTCTCCTTTCCTGCCAACCCATGACTCTTTCCTTTTCATCTTTATCCCCCATCTTTCTCCCGTCTACTCTCCTCTTTCTTTCCAGTCCTCTTTCTGTCACATTCAGCTCATCTCATGTCATCAATATGGCAAACTGAGCATCCCTCTTTGTCTTCAAAGCAAGTTAATGCTCAGGGGTCATTTATTCAAGAATTTTTATGTCTCTACCCTCCTTTCCTGTGTCTCTTCTTAATCGATTTTCAGGTGTCCCATGTGCTAAACATGGCATATGGAGTCACCAACCTGTTTCCAGATCAGGTGGTCTATAAGACGGTTCAGATCCTGGACCTTCCAGAGACTGACCTCTCATCGCATCTGGAGGAATGCGGCTCCTTTATAGACCAGGCCAAAGAGCAGGTACACTTTTAAAATACACAACATCTCTACTACTTGCTATGTGTTCACCCAGTCTTCAACAGAGTTTTCAAGTTCGGGCCAACTGCTATGATTACCTCTGAAAGCTTTTGTAGTGTTTTCGCATCGAGTCAGTTCTTCACGCTGTTGTCTCCACTGTCTCACCATTGACTCATTTATGCCAAACTGATGTGCAGCAGCTTGATTTCCTACTTCAATCGCCAGACGAATTGCCTCTAACTTAAAACCGGCATTGTATGTTTTTCTTCTGGTATCTACCATGTTGGTGAGGGTGAGTACAAATGACTGATTTACAACCACGTAACTAACTGTGAAAGTGAACATGATGTATTGCACATTTTATTTTTAAATGTTTTTAAAAATAAAAATTTTTATTTTAATAAATTTTTTTTTTTTTTTTTGCCAAAAAAAAAAATTAAAAAACAAAAAAAAAAAAAAAAAAAAAAAAAAAAACACGTACTAGCCGCACCATATTATAGGGCACAGTGTTCGAAGAGTGGAAAAAAGTAGCGGCTTATAGTCCGGAATTTTTGGTACTTAATTTCCCACAATCTGAATGGATGTTGGCAATTTTGATGTATGACTTGTAATGACTTACCCAACTTGTTCACATGTGATATTAACTACATTTTAATTTAATTTAAACACAGAAATTGCAAGATTGTATTTTTTGACATTAGGGAATTACCAACAAAGTTTTGCTCACATTTGTAATGGAAACACAGATATTGTATATACCACGGATATTTTCTGTTAATTCAACACTTGCCAGAGGACATATTTCTTCTTATGGTGCAAAGTGTATCAACAACTTGAAAAATCCTAATATAGAAAAGAAGTACAGAAAAGAAGTACTCACAAACACACTCATCTGTGTTTCAGAAAGAAAAACAACTGTGTGAAATTGATTCAAACAGATCTGCCTCCACTTTCTCTCAGGAGATTGTCGCAACCTGAAAATGCCTTCTTTCATAACTGTCAGCCAATTTAACACACACAGCTGTTCTGCATTCAAACACTTATCTGCAACTCAGCACAAATGAGAGCAGCATGGCTGTCCGATTAGTTATTAAAAGACCCTGACTTTTTCTGCACAATTCGGCCTTTTAGTTATATCATATTAATGTTTGTGTTTCCTGGAACAGACTTGCGGTTTGACTGTGTGTGTGTGTGTGTGTGTGTGTGTGTGTGTGTGTGTGTGTGTGTGTGTGTGTGTGTGTGTGTGTGTGTGTGTACGTGTGTGTGTGCGTGCATGTGTGTGTGTCAGGAGATTGACCGTAAGCAGAACATAATGTGATGTGAGCTCTGATATGAAAACACTCAACTGGAGCACAATGAAATAACAGGAAAACAAGAAACTCTGACAAAACCAAATTAAGTCTGTGTGTTTGCTGTGATGGATTATGTTGTCGAGGCAATTTTCCATCTGCAGGAACTTTTATTTATTTCTAAAGAAGCAAAACAAGGCCTGACATGTAGCCAGATTGACTCCAGAAGTCTTTACAGACACCAGGAGAAACCAGATGAGACTTCTTGATGGATAAAAAAACTTAGAAAAAAACTAAAACAATGCTGGGTTTTTTTCCCCCTGTGACACTTCATTAGATTAAATCATATTTTAGCCAGACGAGCTGATTGATTGTTTTTTTATAAAAGCAAAAACAGAGGCAGCAGTGATAGCACATCAATCCCAGAGAGGCAGTTTAAATCTCCCGTCCCTCAATGGGTATTGATTGACACGGAAATCAAAAGTGTGCTTAGAGTTTCAGTTCCGCTCCATTTCCATCTGGACAAAAAAAAAAAAAAAAAAAAAAAACGACTTTATTGGCCGAACAAAAGAGACAAACGTGTCGATGTGGCGAGTTTCAGAGGAGAGGACTGGCGCACGTTGTCTAACGACGTGCCACAATTTTCTAAAATTTGTTCCCTTGTCAGACACTCTAGGCAGAAAAATAATTACATCAACATTAATATTAATCATGTAAAGAAAGTGGATGGATGGAATTGTTGACTTTGATGCATGGCTCTATTCAGTCTCTACTTGCTTTCAGAGATCTTTAGTTTTTATTTAGGAAAACCAGAAATAACAGGTTTCCAGAGGTACAAAGAGAAGCCAAATGATGCTTCCAGCTGCGATTCCTTCAAATGTGTCGCCACAGGAAACATGACAAGCATTTATCAGAATGAGATAATTGTTTTTAAATGACACAAAATGTATTTACTCGCTTAACATTTATTGTATCTGGCTAGGTGAGATAGCAGGCTTTGGTTTTCTGTCACAGCCACAGTTTTTGTTTTTGTCTCTCTTTTTAATAAATCATGACAGCTAAATATGTTTGTCTCTCATGAATTTCTGGTTCACACTGTCTAATTATCTTTTTACTAAGAATGCAAAAGAATGTCATGTAGAGACAATTTCACCAAACACAACTTTTCTAAACCTAAGATGCTAAAGATAACATTGTTATTAAAAAACAATGAATGCTCTTTAAACAACTGTGTGCATGTTGGCGTTCTTTGGACTGGCAATATTCAACACTTTTGCCTCAGAGGCCACCGCCTGGTGATCTTTGTATAATAATATAATGGAGTAATTTGAATGTTATAATAGGACTTCTATAACATTTCTATCAGTAATTGGTCCCATACCTGTAATAGTCATATTTTATTTATGTAAGTTTGCAGAAAAAACATAAAAATCTAGAACCAGAGAAAAGCTAACAGTAGTCAGACTGGGAAAGAAAAATATCTTTGCTGTTAATTAGTTTCCCCCACTGGTAAGTACAGGGTGAACGCAACAGGGTAAAAATGGACCCAGAAAAATGTTTTGTTTTCTTCTTTCCTTGAAAAGTACCTAAAACAGCGTTTATTCCCTAATAAACTGTCCCTGCCCAATTTGACTGAACATTACCTTTATACTGCAAAAGAATTGATCTTTTCCAGCAAACTCAGTTGGATGAAACATCTGTGTAGCAGTAATGTAACTTTAAAGCTTTGGGTGCAAAATCTTTTGAAAATAGAGACTACATGTCAACAGCTTACTTCATTTTGTGATCAAATATCTCAGTAAATGTCTGAACACTTAAAAAAATATGCTAAAACACTAAAGTCTGATGAGAGTTGATTTATGCCAACTTATTGATCATTATATGTGTTTTCCTCTTGTTTTTGTGTTTTTCCTGTAGGGCGGAGTGGTGATGGTCCACTGTAACGCAGGTGTGTCACGCTCCTCCTCCATTGTGATTGGCTACCTGATGTTAAGGGAGGGGCTTTCATTTGATGATGCGTACAACCAGGTGAAGCTGGCTAGACCTTCAGTTCGACCAAATCCCGGTTTCTATCAGCAGTTGCAGAACTACAAGCCGTAAAGGATGACAAGACGGCTCCATCTGTTCTGACCTTTACTAAAATAACAGTCATGTCTTCTAAGGAGAGGGATTTAATGGCATGTTAACAATATAAACACTATAATACTGCAATGTTTTATCCATAAGCTTTGAACTGAAGCTGAACCATAAAAAGCTATTTACTGTATGTCTTGCTAATCTAACCGTTTTACACATTAAATCATTTGTGACATAAACATTGCAACTTGATTCTGCTATTTTAGTGAGATTGTGAGGATGTGGGTTTTCTGTACATGTTTGGTTCATTTTAGTCCACCTGTGTTCGTGTCATGCCCAAACATTTGGAGGTAAAAAAAAGTCAAAAACCAAACTTATAAATGATAGCCTTAATATCTTTATTTCCAATAGATGGAAGGACATAAGAGCAGTACTCGTTTTGTGGTTTCTGTTCATTCAGTCCAGAAAGTACCACACAGTTATAACCCAGTTCTGCTCAGGCAGTACTGTTTGGGGTGTTGCATGAGTTCAGCACACTCTGTCAGTCTAGTTTGCTGCTGAACAACATCAGACTTATTATTCCACTGTTTCAGATCTTGTTGTCTTGCCTCATTACAACAGGCGATGTGCTAGATTTTCAGTCCCACCAAGTTAACAGACTCATCCTCATTTCCACTCACCGGCTTTGTGGTTTGAATCAGCCGCAGAGTGCTGCTGCTCAGCAGAAGAAGAGGTGGAGGTTGGTTATGAGCCAGACACTTGGAAAAGCAGATAAGTTCAGCCAAATTGGTTCCTATTCCTCCTGGCCCTATAAAGGTCATAGATTATTTAGCACCGCTTTACAGCCATGGACTGATTACAAAGATCAAGCTTAAATCTTGTTTAAAAAGAGTTGTAAAAATTAGGAGCGTTTTATTTTGCCCATGAAAACATCCAAAAAATACAAGACTCTGGTTTTAACAGTCTTTAGATGAAAATCAAGTATTGACCAGTATCTGACAACAGAGCCAATATTCTGTCTGTGACAGCACTTGAGCGTAGGGCAGTTTGGCCTTTTCTTTGCTGTTGTTCAATGGTGTATCACTGAGGACTATCAGCTCCAAAGCCAACTCGGGCTCCCCCGACATTTTGTGACATTTTACCGTCTGGATGTGACGGCTCTCGGTATGGCACAAGCTGTCCCATCTGCGGAGTCCCACGGGGTCCGGCCGCCATCTCGGTCTGCGCAGGCCTCAGCCTGGGAATACAGAGAGAGAGAGGAAAGCAGTTTACATGCAGGATGTGGGATCGTTTCTGCTGAAGTGGTACACACTTATCTGCTGCTGGCTTTTACTGACGGGCGCTGGGAACGGTAGTGAACCCTGGGATGATTTTTTTGTTTTTGCTTTGTTTTTAGTTAGAAATAGAGATGGAAAATTCTGTTCTCAAACAGAAAAAGCAGTGAGAATACTGATCACTTAGAATATAGAATAACTGCT
Organism: Micropoecilia bifurca; assembly: GCA_903067075.1. Lineage (NCBI taxonomy): Eukaryota > Metazoa > Chordata > Actinopteri > Cyprinodontiformes > Poeciliidae > Micropoecilia > Micropoecilia bifurca. The sequence goes on along the minus strand of CAEGAF010108476.1, from coordinate 12,800 downwards.
GCTGCTGAGATTCTTTTGCATTTGGGCAAAAGAATGTTCAGATATGAACATTTGACTAAAAAAATCCATAGCCTTTTTTACACTAGCAGCCATACAATTGCACAAATTGGAATTCTGAAAATAAACCAGCTTTAAGAAAACATGGAAAATTAAAAACTCTCAAGAAATGTTTGGGCAACAATGATGTGCTTTTTTTGGTCATATCCAAAGTTGTATATTTTACAAAACTGCAATGGAAACACTTTTACTTATTTTACTACTGGCAGAAACAACAAAGAAGGCTACAGGAAGTGGTAGGAGGATGAAGGCCAGGCATGTTTTTTAATGACTGATCACATGAACAAATTTATTCACATGTGATTTGGATTTCATTTCCTATTTAGTAGAAACGCCTGTTATTCCACAGTAGTCAGCCACACCCCTCCCTCCTCTCAAACTTTGGCAGACTGACTACTGACCAGCTCTCCAACTAACGGGTCCGAGAAGTCTCTAACTCCTGCATATTATGACAGATAAAAGTGTAGAAGACATTCTGTTTTAAGCTGGGAGCGGGAAAGATTCGTCTAGACTCTAACTGCCTACAAATTCTGAAGTAATGACCTTTTTCAGTTAATGGGTCGAACTCTTAAGTAGCCCGTAAAAGCTTGACTTCAAAAACCACTCCAGTTAACAGCAGCTCAGCCCAAGTCCCAAGGTCATTATTTATCATAACTAAAGAAATATATGAAGCCACCTAATTTACTAGGATCATAAACATAGATTTTATATCATCAGAAGAACATTAACGTGACTCATTAATTGAATGTCCACAACATCTTTTACATTTTCTAACTGCTAATTATTTTATTAGCAAGGCAATTTTGCAAGGGTCAGTACAGCTTAATTCAGTAGCAGAAATAATCAAATGAGTAAAATCAATAATTTAGCCTACCTTTCCCTAATGCTGACACTGTGAACTAAAAAAGGGAAACTTTGAGAGACGGACAGAGTTTGGTATTTTGAACCCCAGAAGTGGCCTGGTGATGAAGAAGATGTTGCAGCAGCAGAAAGCTCCCAGTACAGGAAGAGTACAGACTTAGAGCAGCAGGTCTCGGGTCTCAGGATGACTTCCTCTTGTGCGTAGCGGTCCTCAGCTTCTTGTCTTGTAGCTCTGTAGCTCCTTTCTCCTCGTCCCACGATCTTTCTGGTCCCACGGAAGAAGCCCACCAGTTCTTCTTCTTTGCCTTTGTTCTATGCCTTTATCTTCCTCTTTGCCTTGGTCTTTGTCTTTGGGGTCTGGACCCAGCTGATGAGAGAAGTGCAATTTGAAGCCACATGTTGCGGGGCTAACGGGTTGGTCCCCATGTGCAGAACAGTCTTCAGCTCTGTGGCCCCGGCTCTTCTTCAGCTGCGGAGTTTTTTGTCCATCTCGATCTTGGCTCAAAGCTGCCTGATGGATCCAACCAACGATTCCTCTTTTGGACTCACCTTTTATACACCCTTTTGGTGTGTTTGCATGCCTCTCATTGGCCGACTACTTGAACAGATGATCTCATATCCATCACCGTTATGGAGACATTATGNATGTCTGTTCCAATTACTCAGAGTTGCTCAACAGGCCTACATCTGTTTCCTGTCCAACCTTTACTTTGGAAAGTTAAAGTTAAGCAATAAGGCCTTGGTTACCTCTGCTCTCCTATCAGTTCCTCTTTTCCCCTAACCTTTTACCTACCATCTATCTCCAACACTTCATCAGTGACCTTTCATTAGTTACACATTTTACACCATTTCAAGTTCAATGTCAAAATCACATTTATAACCCTTTAGTTTCTCTGGTTTAGCATTCATTTATAATATTATAATAACAATAACTTATTAGTTATTCTTACTATAATCATAATGTGAGTTATTACAGACATTTCTGAAAAGAAACCAGGAATAATCCATTATTCTAATTATTTGATACCAAGTTACAGTTGCTTGTTTTACCTATAAGTTCTTAAGAGTAAGTGTAAATATTCTTATAATCAAACCAATATCAACCATTGGTTAAACCAATATTAATTATTAGTTAAATTATAAGTTATTAATATTAATTTAAGCATTTTACTCTGGGTTTTATCCAATTACTCAAAATGTTTGGATTTTTTTCTTTAAACCCTTAATGCTTGAAATAAGGAATGGTTTGAATTATTTTCACACTTTTGCAGGCTGGAAACTTCCTCTTTCTTCAGGAAACCTGCTCTTCCTGTTCCATGACTCTCTTTCTGCCTGACTATGATTTTTTATGATTAAATAGAAAAGAGTAGAATTAAAGAAAAGTTTACAGGACAGAATAACAACCAAACAACCAGATTAATTTTATTACCGTCTGACTCTACTGTTGGTTCTTGATTTCAACTGTGTTATCAGTTTTAAAGATAACTTTATTCATTGTTACTATTAAACTAAAATCTCCAGCATGGGGAAGTGGGATGAACTCGACTTTTCTCGACAATGGGATCAACCACTTTTCACTGTATTTCGGTGAATGTATTTGGATTTTGTGTTTTTCCTCAGTTTATTGAATCTCTATGTTGCCATGGGTACCCCTTGATTGTTCACAGCTGTCCCTTTTACTCTCATTACTCCCTTGTGTATTTAACCCCACCTGTGTCACCTGCTTCCTGCCAGATGTCATGAGTCTCCAGTTGTGTTTCTTGGTCCAGTCGTGTGTCTCCAGAGCTAACAGTGTCTAAGTTTCCTTGCCTCATTGCTCACTTGTGCTGCCTGGATCTCTGTTCACTATGTGATCATAGTGAACAGAACAGGTTTTAATGGATGGTTTACCATTAAAACCATCATATACTCTACAACCTGGGTTCACCGCATCCATCCTCCACTACCAGCACAGCAAATCATGACAGAATCATTTGTGTTTTGTTCCGACTATTTTTCTTTTGCAAAATATGATCCCAAAGCACAAGTAACATTTAAACTGCACCCCTTGCTCTCAGTCTGGTTTTGGAGGTGTGTGCACTTGGTGAGAACAAACATTTACGAACAAGCAAGTTTCCACAAAACTTACAGTAGCTTCTCATTAAGTACTTTATAATTTAGGGGGGGGGTTGTTGTTTTTTTACCTTGAAGTCTAGAGGGCTGAGTCCACATGCTTTGACCTTCATTCTGACCTGATGGCTGCCTAATACATCTAGGAGAATCTGGAGAAAAACAGGAACATGCCAGTTAAATATGCTTGTTGTGATCAGACAAAAAGAAGATACCCGTTTATCCTACAGTTCCAGTGTGAAGTCTACATACACTCACCAGGGGGTGTAAAACTTAATTTGGGGATATTAATGTTTTTTTTTCTTTTTACAGATTAAATTGAAATTATACTGCAGCAAACAGAAATTTACTAAATTAAAAATAAATAAATTAGGAGCTATAACTTCAATTTATAGTGATTTTATACACATACAGTTACACCCCACAGTAGTATTTCATTTCATTTTCCTCATCAAGTTTCAAAGAAACCACAACTTTCATAGCCATCAACAAGCTTTTAGTATCAATCAGCAATTGAGTTTAAAAATTGGTAGAATAACAAATGCTAGTTTTAGAAGTTTTACACTTTTAATGGAATAATTTGCCTTTAAGTTTCTCAACAAATGTGCCGGTAATATTTATTTTGATTGATTGTTTAGCTTATTCTTTTTACATGATTTTTCACCCAAATGCTCTTTCAGCAAAACGTTTTTTCCTCTTTATTTTAATGCCTACAATAGAAATAAAATGGTGCTTCTTAAAAAACTATGACAAACTTAGTTAGTAGCCATTTAACAAACATTTAATTAGGCCCGAGCAGCTAAGCGCTGCAAAGGCCTATTGAAATTGTGCTGTAAATTATTATGCTTCCGTAAAATAAATCGGCTTTTTGAAGGCTTTATCATATTCAAAAACTCACCAAACTTGGCGGGCACATGGAGCCCGGTGAAAATTTACGTATTTTAAGGTCGTCGCTAAAATCGCACAAGAAACGGCTCAAGGGCACCCCCTAGCAACTTTCCAAAGACCCTTTCCTATTCACTTACTTTATCGTAGAGACTTGAAATTCGGTACAGTTGTAGAGCTCCCTAAGACACGCAGAATTTACAATTATTGTCATAGTGCAAGTATGACAGGAAGTCGGTCATCTTGGATTGAACGTCCAATTTTGACCCCATTTTGGCCGTTTACAGATGTTGCATTTGATCAAACTCCTCCTAGAAATTTTGATCGATCGGCTTCAAACTTGGTCAGATCGTTCATAAGGCATGGCCGATTAAAAGTTATCAAAACGGTGAGTTTTCGTGCATGCGGAAGGGGTCATACCAGGGGTCAAAGTTCACCTATTCGCCATGAAACACAAAACTGTTATAACTTTTACACAAAAGCTCACAGAGGCATCAAACTTTCAGTGATTGATCATCATCGGGTCCCCTAGAATAATCAATGGTCAAATGATGACATCACTTAGGCCACGCCCCCTGAGAACAGGAAGTGTCATGTTTTACTCTGAACGGTCGCTATCTGACCCCTTTCACTTAATCAACATGAAACTGTGTCCAGAGGCAGAATACATGTTGGTGTGTTAGAGATTCCAACCCCGTTTGCTTTCAATGGAGTAGGTGGGCGTGGCGACATGGCGAAGTGACCTATAACGCCATCTTCTTACGTTTGGCCGTGAATTCCACAGTTTAAAGCCCAGCTGCACCAAACTCACTTGGATCGATCCTTGTGGTCCACTAGACAGAAATCCATAACAATATTTTGTGGGGGTGGCCTAATATCCCTATAGCGCCCCCTGGAATTTTTTTAAATAAACAGCCCCAAGCCATGCTTTCACCTAGAAATATGAATCTTGGTACATATGTGTATCTTGTCAGGTCCTACAAACAAAGTCTCTTGGAGCCATGGTCCAAACCCAACAGGAAGTCAGCCATTTTGGATCAAATCCGCCATTGTCTGTTTGTCAGAGACATCGCATCTGATCGAACTCCTCCTACAGCGTTTCAGATACAGACTTCAAACTCAGTCAGTAGAGAGTTCAGACATTAAAGGTCAAAAGTTATCACAGGAAATTTTGCACATCAAAGCATGTGGGCGTGGCTGAGTTCCAAACTTTGACTATTTGCCATAAAACATCAAAGTGGCATAACTTCCACATAGAAGGTCACAGCTGCATTACACTTCCTAAATCTTACTACAGACCAACTCTCATCAGATTGTCATGGTCAGGTGATGACGTCACCATAGCCCCGCCCACTTTCTACAGGAAGTAACATGTTTTCTATTGTATTTATAATTTTTGATGTCTTATTCATCTGGAATTAATTCTCTGCTAACTGATGATGAACTCGGTCAACGCTAGCTGACCCGTGGGGGCGTGGCCAAATGGCAGTCCCTCACCATATGTACACGATTGTCTCTAAATCTCACATGCACCTTCCGATTGGCACCCAAATGAATACGTATGACCTTTGTTCCCAGCTGAAGAGCCCAACATTATTGAAATGTAATTTGACTCTACTGCGCCCCCTAGGACATTACATCAGCTATATCTCCTCTCTACATTGACCGATCTGAATCAAATTTAGGGTGTGTTGCCAGGGAACCATGCAGATCTCACCGCTGCGTCTGACATGGCAGACGTGCGCTTCAACTGCGCAACACCGTAGGCGGTGGCGGGCGGGCGGCGGTGGCGGCGGCGCTGCGTCGCCCGCGGTAATGTATTAATTAATAATGTATTAATTTAAAGCCCAACTCACCGTTTCCTGAATAACAAACTTGGGCTCAGCGTCGCCCTCTGCAGCACAGCCGTATAAACCTTTCATGTCGCCCCGATTTTAATTCATGAACAGAAACGTCGATCAAAACCCTCCAGCTTTATCTATATCAGAAGGAGAAAACACAGGCGCTGGTTTTCAGCTGTTTGATTTGATCAGCTGACCTCTTCTTCTACTGCGGTGACAATCTAAGGCAATGACAACGTCTCCCTCTACCGGAGAACGAAACACGTACAATTTATTGATGCGTTTTAAACTTTCAGGAACCTTTAATAAGCTATTAATAAATCTCAAAAATATTTCACACAGTTTTGAAATTGTAGAATTATCTATTTTTATACAATTCGAATCTTTCCATAATGTACATAGTAAAGATCCAGATGCAGCTTTAAACTGCATCCCAGTTTAAAGGATGCAGTTTAAAGCATACAAGTGACATTTGGCTGCAGATCATCACATGTGTGAATCAGAAGATGGACTAACTTCAACCACACTACCTCAACATTATGAATATATTGGTACTCACCAGGCACAGGAAATCAAATGCATTCAATAACTAATCAATGGTGAATGTGACCAATGTGTTGTAATTGTAATAGAACAATTACAAGTCCAGTTATTAAATTCTCTCCACTTTTTATTCCAAGTGTCATTTAAGAAATTTGCGAATTTACACAGAATAATCTAACTCGGCGTTCTGTATTACATGGTACGTCGTCTGTAGTACCACATACATAAAACAGGACATTGCAGATAAAATAGAAATCCGTCAATAAACATTTTCGATTTCTTATTAGGCCGAAAAATATACTAAAACTTATCGCGCCTTTAAAAAAAATTAATTTTGTTTCCATATCCATAAAAATTATATTTGTCTGGGTTTTGTTTAGGAACAACGAACTTAAGAAGCGCTTTTAATATTCTGGTTTTACTATATTTATACGGTACAGCCCATAGACATTAATACTTATTAATAGACATTAATAGACATTAATACTTATTAATACTTATTAATGTCTATGGTACAGCCGACGTCAAGTCTCTCGCGATATCGCGTAATACCTTCCAAAAACCAAAAATCGACGAAGTCTCGCGATATTTGCATGGCGTTACCCCATTTTCCAGCTGTCCCTCACTGTCGGGATTTCTGAACCACGGGAGAATCACCGGAAAGGCTTTTGGTGATAAACCACCGCATTTTGGGAGAATACATCACATTATATGGTTACACAGACACACACAGAGTTACTTTCTAGAGCTTTTAAGGATGGAAGCTGAACTATGAGGTAAGTAGAGACTGTAGAGAGTGGCTGATGTGAAAGAATGTCCCTGAGCTTAGCCTGCATGCTAATTCTACTGATAACGGTCGGTTGGCCAATTTCACGTTTACTACAAGGAGTAATTCAGTAGTTTAAACGCTAAATTGTTAGATTTGCTATTTTAGGCCGTGCCTGATATATATGTTACGACGAGAACAAGATTGTAACGCGCTCACAGTCATGGAATTAGCCACTGTGCTAATGTAAAATCAGTGCATCTCCTCTCTGACCCCGTAACACTGTCCGGAGTTACTGATGGCTAACGATGCTGCTCGGTCACAATAAGCTGAACACGTTGCCCTATTAAAGAGGGAGAATGCGTGGATTTTTTCAAAAGATATATTGTCTGTACTAATAATGATGTTAGTCTCAGCTGTCAAATCCAAAGAAAGTTCCTAAAACCTTTACTTAAAACCAAAAACAGATATTATAGGGGTTTAAGACCATTTGCGAATCGAACTGAATAGAAAAGAGGAAGGGAGAATCCGCTCTGGTACTATAAACGCTCCCCGTCACACGAGAGCTGGGTAACTCCCTTAAGCCTCACCGATGTGTAACTTCATCAGGTTCATGGGGGATAGGAGGCTTACAAAGCGGAGTGGGTCAGAGCTGGTCTCCATGGTAACGCGGATACTGACAGGTCTTGGGGGGGGCGGGGGTCCTAATCAACTAGACTGGGACAAAGACTGGACATTGTGAAGCATTGCTTCACCACTGTTCAAGGATTGCTGTTAATATATTGTAAAAGAAAAATTATAGTTATTGCCACACAAAATGAAATGCACTGATTAGAACTTTGTAGGTGATTCCTCTTTCTCTTTTAAGAATAATAATTTTAGAAGTTGTAAGAGTAGCTCATACGCATCCTGCAGCCATAATTATTTATATTAAGAGAAGAGGCAATGTCACACTGTGTGTGTGAGGAGCAGTTGCTACAGTGACTCCTAATGTTTTACAAAATGAAGAAAAGTGTTCATGTCAAAGGCTCTTCATCATCTCACTTTAACTATTTTATGATTAGAATAGCTTTCAGAATACATTTATAACACACTTTTCACCATTATTGAAATGAAGTGAAATGACATCAGATTTATATAGCACTTTTCAACCCTCAAAAGGAAACATTACGTGTCGTCTTTATGTGTAATGAAGCTTGTGGGGTCTCTGTGGAGATATTCCCAGAATTACTGAACTAGTCTGTTCATATCAGATCAGTTCAAAAATACTTATAAATCCTGGAGGAAAATTAAATGGAATTGAAAATTGTAACTCATATTATTCATTCATCCTTAAAGCATCCTTAAAAGTCTTACATTTGAATGCCTTAAAATGTCTTAAATTCATTGAAAAAAGAAGTTAGCCTTCAGGGTTTCCCCCAGAAAACTTGCTAAGCTCGGTGGTCGGGGCGCGGTCCATCGGCGGTCTACCGTGTTTTTGTATTAAAAAAATGTTAAGTTGACAGGAAATGCAAAAGTATTACTGTGTATATTACTGTATATGTTACGGAAAACATCTCCAGTGAAATGCTATTTAAACACACAACTAGTCTAAAAACAACAAATTTGAACTTCAGTTTAATCCAAATTAAGTCAGCAGCTTCATCAGGGCTTCAGGGGCCTCATAAACACAAATATTCTAAAACAGACCACAAATAAATGTAACACTTGTTTATCATTGCTGTTAAAATGTATTCAATTGTTTAGGCATACATAAATTAAAAGATTTAAAATTGTTTAATATTTAGATCCAAGATTTTAAGGAGTTGGGAAATTTACTTTGTAAAACTTAAAAGAACAATATTCATAGTTAGATTGTTTTGTTACCATAGCAACAATCTGATGCTGGGAGTTTAATCTCTGCATTTACAAATACCTCTTTAGGCTGGCCAATTAAACTGTTAGAGCTGCTGATATTTTTAGGAACAAAAGGGGCCCCTAAATTAAATTCTACTCAAGGCCTCAAACAGCCTTGGACCGGCCCTGCAGGATGAGTTAAATCTGCTGCACTATGCAGAGATGTGCAACAAACGGGAGATTTAATTCAATGCTGCTAATGTGACTTTAGTAGCTCTTCCATTTCTTGTCTGTTGAGTTTTTAAATAATCGTCACAGAAACTATTCTGGTTGGTCGAGTTTATGGGACGAGTTTCTCAAATCTCCGCGCAGCTGCGCACTAACTGCGCACTAAGTAGACAACGCATTTCAAATGTTTTGATGCATCGTGTAACCGGAAAAATAATAATAAAAATAATAATAAAGTTACAAAAGGCCTTCCCAGTACATAGCTGCTCGGGCCTAATATAAAATCAGCGTGATGCGTTACAGACCGGAGGGCGCGAAAGCTTCTCACCTGGCTGAACCTGCATGATGAGGTTAGCTTAGCGCTGCTTGTTATCCATAAACGCTCCGGTCAACCCGGACCACAGACATAAACTTTACAGGGAAGACAGACACAGAGCCACACGCTGGACAGCGTGATGAGATGTAAACGCCGCATATAATTGTTTGTTCACAAAGATAAATCATTCTCACCACTTCACAACACGACCTCTGAATTTGCTTTGGGTTATTCCTGCGGTTCACATTGAGCTGCGCAACCAGAGCTAAGGCGGCAGGTTTTAAAGTCTTACCTAGATTCTCTAGGATCATAATTCCTCACAGTAAGTTGATGTAAATATCCATACAGGTCAGCCTGTGTCCAGTTTGAATGAAGGGAGGCGCGCGCGATCCGCTGAGGTAAAGCAGCGGCAGCGCGCGAGGCAAAGCGCAGAGCCGCCAACTCTGTGATTGGTTCGTGCGCTGTCGGGTTTAAATGCATAAACTATAAACCTATCTATTATAAACCTATCCTTTAGGAATAAATCTGCTTTGTTAGTGAAATGCTAAGAGCAAAAGAGACAGTTACACCCTTAGTGCCATCATTATTATTATTTCTTTTCCTAGAAACAAACAAGCAACTCTTAGCCTGGCAGCGAGGCTAGTAAAGCATGGCGGCTGCCAGGCTTATAATACACTGGGGGAAGCCCTGCATGCAGATGTATTCACTGTGTTCTGTGACTCAAGGGGGTTGTATCATATGCTAACTATCTGCTAATAGCTGGCTAGCATTTTTATTCTATTATGGGTAAGTGCGAATTTATCACCAGTTGGCTGGGTGATGTTTGTCTGGATCATTGGCTCACTTCTGTTGGCAAACCCACTTTGATTTATTTGTGGTTTTCTTTTGTAAATTTCTGTTGCAATACTCATCTTAAATATTTCATGGTGATCTTACAATATTTTAATGTTGAGTTGGTGAAACGTGCAGAAACCCTGTTATTATCTTCTAGGGCTGTATAATAACATTGATATTGCGATATATATCGATATTTTCTTTCCTAGGAAAAAAAATCGATATTCATCTGAAAGTATCGTAACATCCAACTGCTCACTCATTGCTTGCTTTGCACCAGGTCATCAGGCTTAGAGTGATTCCTTCAGATGTTAAGTGTCAAGGTTTAAAAGGTATTGAACTATTCAGAGTAGGTGCTTGGTGCATTTTATTTACTTTACAAATGCATGTAAGCTACAGTTGGTACTGTTTCAATTAAAAAAACATGTTTTCTCACCACGTCTTTGATTAATTTTGTCCAGCTGTCGACTTTAACTCTGTGTCCATGTCCAACCAGAGCCATGTATTGTGTAGTTAGTTTTCAGTTAAATTAATTCAGTCCAACTTTATAACATTAAAAATATCACCAAAATCACTCTGTCCCTCTAAAATCTTTTAGAAAATCTCAAAAATGTATTGAATTGTATCGTTTGCTGAATATCGCAATATATATCATATTGTGGGCAGAATATTGTGCATCGTATTGTGAGATTATTGTATCACTACAGCCCTATTGTCTTCACAATAATAGTTTTTCCAGAAATGCTGTGATCCATCCACTTCCAGAAAAGTCATGTAGAGTACACTTCATCTAAGGTAAATGAGCCTGTATAATTATGATTGAAAGCAGCTTTTGGTTATCATTTTGGCAGTGTTGCAATATTGATGTAAACTGTCTTCACATTACGCACATCCTAGCTTAAAAGGGAACTTCATGTCACAGCATGACTGGAAGTGCTTCACTTTGCTGGAAGTGATTTGGAGTTGACTATGGTTTTTCATAGTTATCATTTTTAACTGAATAAACATAATAATGACCTTTAGATTGAATAATAAACATTTCCACATATCATCTCCAATATCCACTGGACTCTCAGTTGCGCCATATCAGTCGTTTGGGATTCCTCTCTGTTCTTACGTCATCGCGCCTTCTGATTGGCTACCTGTCACATTCAACAGGTTGTATTCTTGTTCCCAGTCAGGGAAAACCCCACAGGCTGCGATAAAAGGACCAAGACAACCCAAATTGGGTATATTCAGGATTTAGCGGGAACACCAACACCACCTTATTTCCCACCTCTCAGGCCGCAGCAAAATTTTCCAAGTCTTGACCGGTCCACGATAAGAAAAAGGTTGGGGACCACTGCTCTAGAGCAGTCATCAGCAGTTCAGTTGTTTGATCCTAAGTTACTTTATTTACTAAAGTTGTTGGTGTTTAGACCTGGAAAAGCAGGCATTGATGCAGAGTTTTGGTCAATAAAAAAAAAACGCATCCCTATGTCACATACTGACCATACTATGTTGTCACTGCACTTCATTTAAGATATTTAAGAGACTCATTAACATTGTTGTCGCTGTAGAAAAATAAACTATAATAAATAAAGTGTAAACTGGTAACTTGCCAGGCTTATGATACACTGAGAAACCCTGAAACTAGACAATGTTGATTAAGTCAAAGCAAGTATGTGAATATAAGTGCATGATTTGTTGCAAATAGTAATCCATGGAGCCCTAAATCTCAATTTTCCCATGTACACCTGTAAACACATGCAGAGTTTCCTCTGATCTCCACTTTGGTCTGAGTTTTTATAAATAATAATTTGTAATGATTTTGAACTGAGTTTTCATGTAGCTGGAAGGCCAAGTTACATGAAAAGGTATCTGTCTTCAAAGATATTCAGCTACATGTGAACTATGCCTGAAATGTAGCAGTTGTGCTTCTCTGTCATGGCCGGTGTCATGTCATTAGCATGATGTGTGTGTTTGTCCGTCGTCTTCCGACATCCAGTGTATTTCTATTCCTTATCTTAATCTGCACACTTCCATTGGCTTTTATTTAGGTTATTTCCGATCAAAAATGTCGTTTTGATGCCTGAGAAGGGGTCATGAAAAGTGCTGGCAGTGCATGTCTGGATGATGTACTTACTCTCGTTTTCTTCTTTTTCTTCTGAAATGGTTACACCCTTGGTGCCATCATCAGCTTCCTGTGGGTTGATGATGGTGATGAAGCATGTCATGGGGTGGGTTGAACCGCTTTGTGTCGTCTCAGAGCAACGGAGAGCTGAGAGTGAAAAACTGAGTGTGGTGATGTTATAAATAGTGTTATAAATAAGACATCTGTGTAAGAAACGGTCAACAAATGACATCCCGTGTAACCTAATATACCGTATTTTCCGTACTATAAGGCACACTGGATTATAGGGCGCACCTTCAATGAATGGCCTATATTAAAACTTTTTTTATTAGAGGTGTGCCGATCGATCGGTCACCGATCATAATCGGCCGATTTTCGTGAAATCGGGGATGATCGGGATCGGCCGATCAT
>CAEGAF010108465.1:0-27336 GCA_903067075.1 Micropoecilia bifurca | reverse complement strand
ATGTGTTTGTGCTCTGAGGTTTCTGATGTTTTGTGATGTGCTTTTCTGGTGATAGTTTGCATCTGTCTTGAATAAATGCTGATTATTGTGTCTCTGCATGATCTCAGTCTTTGCGCGCAGCATTTTTCTGAACCCGGCCATAGAGAGGATATAACGAGTCAAAGGTTTTTAAGTTTTAGAATTTTCTTTTCTTAATATTATCCAATATTGTAATGACCCAAAATGCAAGGGAAAAAGGAAGTGACCAAAAGTCATGTCATACCAAGGTCAAACTCAGATCTGCAGAATATATGTGAAGGTTGCTCATCATGCGAGTTACCAAAAGAAGACTAAGAAACCTAAAGGAATTGGAGAGTTTCTCTAACAAGGGAACCAAAATCCCTTTTGTGATATGTGTAAACCTGGGGACCAGCTACACGAAGCGTAGCAATGGACTTATTAGTGTTTATTCATGCAAGAAAAAAAAGAAATTGTGATTTTGTTTCCTGGAACTTGGGTTTTGTTTTTAGTTCAAAAATTAGAGGCTATTCGGCCCAATGTTTGGTCACTTTGCCAAACTTAGAAGTTCAGCAGAGGATCAAACAAGTATTTCCTCATCTGTACATGGAGAATCTATGAATCATTTACCAGTGGGTTTGACAGTCACAGTCAGGTGAACTGGCATCTGAAAATCTCCTGTGTCACAGTAATACCAACCACTGCTCTCTGACTTCAGTCCACTCATCGTTACACTGATTACATTGCTGATGGCCATGTTGATGGTTACTGCTGTTCCATCTATATTTTCAAACACAGTTGCCTCTGTCACACATTTGCTGCCCAGCTTACACCACATTATTCCTCCAGAGTTTCTGTAGTTGCAGTTTATGGTTATTTTGTCTCCAATATATCCAGTCACATTCTGGTGTGCCACCCAGAGGCTGGGTGTACCTTGATGGGAAACAAATAATAACAATAAACACATTATTTGACAGTCTTTAAATTTTAAAAGTTATTTTTTGCTTTGACTAATAATATAATAAAAATTATAATGATGAGCTTTTTGGTTTTCCTCTATATTCTTATTTTATTCTTGTTTACAAGTGTTTGAAATATGCATTCAGAAACACAGCTTACCTGTGATGACTGACAATTGAAAGCTCTGCCCATCATCAGCTCCTTTATTGATCTCCACAATACACCAGTAATAAGTGTCATCAGCTGTTAACTGTTTTATGGTAACAGTGAAAATTCTTTGAATTTTGTCATCAGAGATTGAATACTTTCCTGTTTCCCGTCATGAGTCTGTTCTAATTTTATATGAGCAGGAATTCCAATTATATCCTTTACATAGATATTTAACATGATTCTTGTATTTTACATCATAAGAACAGGGGATAGAGACTGAAGCTCCTGCCTTCACTGATACCTTACTGATTCTCTTCACACTTCCATTTCCTGGGGAGAAAAAGACACAATGAAAGAGCATGTGTTGCATTTCATATTGCACATATTTTTTAAGCATATGGAAAAACACCTAGTTTTCAAATGATAGAGGATTGTGACTAAAGCTGCAATCTCCGATGCTCCTTTACTGAGCGTGTTCATCCTTTGAGACTCTGCAGAAAAAAAGACTATTAAAAGATCTACAGGAACATGTTTCTGTGTAGGAGACACTGTGATCTGTGAAAATAGTTAACTGACATGCCAATTTATAGATATTGTTAGAGATTTTTTGGTATTATCATTTTGTTGTTACTTGAGTTTATATTCAGTCTAATGTTAATCAACATTCAGTCTATAGATTATTGTTATTGTGATTTTCAATTCTGACCTGGTGGCCACGTCTGCCTCTTCATCTTCATGTGAAACAGCTAACTGTGTGTTTCCCGGACCTTAAATTCCACAGGTGGCTTCTTATCAACCGGAATGCTCCTTACCTTAGAAACTGCCTGTGTGCAGCAATAATGTGTCTCTGCTGTCTACTTTAGCTAATGTGTGCAGTAATAATTTGTCTCTGCTGTCTTTCTTAGCAATCCTCCCTCTTTTTGCTTGATAATAAAAGACAAGCTGTAACCAAACGTCTTTAGAAAGCTCCGTGAACCGCTTGGAGGAGCAGTTTGGTGAGTCTTCTCCTTTTGCAAAAGCTTGGTCATAAAATGTATATATTGTCTGTGGTTCTTTTAATGAAGGTTCAAGAAAAATCAAACACTTTTAAAGTATAAAAAGTAAAAGTCTACAAATGTATTCTGAATGAAAACTGAATAAATTCAGAGCTTTGGATCACAAAGATGATAAAATGTCTGCATATAATAAGCAAAGTGTAATGTGAAGGCACTGACCTGTTATCAGAGTTAGAATAAGAAGAAAACTCAGAGAAACAGCCATATTGATGTGAAAACAACAGCAACATCTACTAGCTTAGTAACAGACTTCCTAATTCCTTGTTTTTATGGGTTTTTTAAATCAACATTTCATTTGTATGTTAATTACCACATCTTTTATATGGTTATTTAATATATTCTAAGTTTATACTTTTGTTGAGCGTGGCAATCGTTAATAATCTTTAACTTGCATTTGTTTTTTCACATTTTTTCCCTTCTGTTTTTGAGCACAAAAAGCTTATTTCATAACAGAAAACTACAACAAAGTGGATATTTTATTTGTGGTGTCAGAAGAGATTTAAAGAAGGCTTTTTCTGACAGAGACATAACATTAAAACTCATGTGAAGTGTGCAGACATGAGTGGTTCAAATTGAGCTCTATTTAATAAAATCCTAATAAGTTCTAAAAATGTAAAGGTTTATGCCATGCAAACATGCTTGACATGCCACCTTTAAATGCTAAACAGATAACTTCTAACAGCTGTGAGTTATTTTAGAATTACCTTATTTTGTTTTACCCAAAGATTAAACCTGCAGTTTCCACGCCAGGAGTTAGTAAAATTGCATATTGTAGTCAGCAGGTGGCAGTGTAGATCAACTAAACAAAAACTAGTGTAGACATCCTGCTAACATGTAACATTATGAAGTACATAAAGAACTACGTTTTAAAATTATAAATAACATATATCCTTCAAATGAGTTGTTAAGAGAGAGATCTAATTTTAGTGTAGAGAATTGTGTTTTTTTCCAACTCATTTGGAAACAACTAAACATTTGTTTTATGAATGTGAAGAAGTATTAAACCTATGGGATCAACTTTGCAACTTTCTGTCTTCTAAGAAAATACATTTGAATTTTGTTTCCTTACCAAACATTAAATTCGGCTTATCCATTAAAGAAAAAAATCTGGAATTTTTAGTCAGTGTTCTGATTATCGTAACAAAATATTATATCCATAAATGCTGTTATGCAAAATGCTCCCTCTCAATTAATGCTCTTAAAAATGAGCTTTCTTTTTTTAAAGGTTGTCTAAAAATGATGCAGACTTTAAATGCAGCAAAATTGTATGAGTTAATGAAAGATGTTTAGTTTGTAGCCCCTTAACATGTTTTTTTTTTCATTTAATTGCCTTTCTTTTCATTCTTCTATTAATTTAGTCATTTTCAATAATTGTAGTTTTTTTCTTCTTGAGACATTGCAAGCAATGTGATTTGCAAACTTTAGGATCTGTGATCTGTATTTGTTTGTTTTTGATGAGTTGTTGTGAGTTTCTGTCATTGTTATTCTTATATACTAATAATAACAAAAAGTAAGATTATGAAGTTGTACCACAGAGTGAAGAGTTAAGTCATGGCTTCCATGTGGCAAAATTCTTGTATTTGAAACTGGTAAAGTCTTTGTCTTTGTCTTTGTCTTAGAAGCCAGCAGACAAGCAACCCGTCATGGTTTTATTATTGTTTTTTATGACAGAGGGAGGAAGCCATATAGTACACTGAGAGAACTAATAGTTCATTTATTTATTCATGTATCTTACCGTTTTTCTTTATTCACCATATTTGTAGTCCAGTTGGTCAACATGACGTCTCTGTCGCCTCTTGATGACGTTATCATGTAGCTGAAACTTTCTGCGCGAAAAACAAAGCGACAACACCTTTTATTTGGGCGCCTGGTTTAGTTTCGGTTCGCATGAAGCTCCCTGTAGATCCGTGGTCTTCCCTCCTCAGTCACCAGACTCCTGTCTTTGTTTTCAGGCGGTTTTGAATGGACTACGGGAAAGAGAGAGTGGTGGCGTTAGTCGACATGGACTGTTTTTACGTCCAGGTGGAGCAGCGGCTGAATCCAGCTCTGAAAAACACGCCTTGCGTGGTGGCTCAGTACAAGACGTGGAAAGGAGGCGGGTGAGTTTCTGACACAGAGAAACATTTGAGGGGATCAACCAGCGATTGTTGCTTATCCAAAACCGAAGTCATCATCACATCTGTTGGGCTGTCATTTACTGAGAGAACAGAGGAGTAAATACCCAACAGAACGCATTAGAGTAAATTACTCTACATTGTATCAGATAAAATACTCTGGATCAAAATTCAAAATGTTTCAAATAAATGTTAAATGAAAAATAAAAGAAAATGGGTAAATAAAAAGGGATATATGAGATTGATTAATGAAACTGGGAAATAGAAAATCGGATTAATGGAAAAAGGAAATTGAAAAATTGTTAAATTAAAAAAATAGATTACTGAAAAAAGGGTAAATAAAGGGATGAATGAAAAATGGACAAATAGAAAAATGAAAAATGGGGAATAAAAATTTGATAATCTGAAAAAGAAATAAATTAAAAATTGGGTTAATGAAATAGGGAAATTGAAAAGTGGTTAAATGAAAATAGATTAATAAAAATGGGTAAATGAAAAATAGTTAAATGAAAAAGGGAAATTGAGAAATTGATATGAAGAATAAATAAATGAAAAATTGGGTTAAATAAGCTAAATTATTTAACTGTTTTTTAAATTTATTTTACTAATTTTCTTCACTTGATTTTTTTTTTACTAATTTATTTATTTTATTCACCCATTCATTTATTTATTTAATGTTGGCTGGCATGGCTCTCCACCTCTGCTTCATTATGTACCAATAATGAACTCCAATATGGAGTTTGTAGAATCCTTCTTACCCACTATGGCACAAAGGGTTGTTTTTGGATTAGATTAGGAAGAACTTCCTTCATCCACTCATTTATAGTTTAGACCTTTGCTCCATCAAAAGACAATGATGTGGATGAACTACTGTGACATTAGTTTCAACATGTCTTCCTGAGTTGCACTGACCATTGAAACTGGTGTCTCTGTGTTGGAAACTGTCCCACAAATAAATAACTTGATTTAAATCTGTCATATTTAACTCTTTACTGTTGAAGGGGGTCCTGAGTGACATGTCATTATCTGTTAGTATCATAGCTGTGAGCTATGAGGCGAGGGCCCACGGTGTCACCAGGAACATGTGGGTGGATGATGCAAAAAAGCTGTGCCCAGATCTCCAGGTGGCCAGAGTGCGCGAGTCTCATGGGAAGGCAGATCTAACTCAGTAAGTGCTGTTCGTTTACTCTGCAAAACGTCCACATTGTGGTGCTTGTGCTGCTTGACCTCTGTTTGTAGTTACAGAGAGGCGAGTGTGGAAGTGATTGAGGTGATGTCTCGTTTTGCTGTGATTGAGAGGGCCAGCATCGATGAGGCCTACATGGATCTGACGGCAGCCGTCCAGCAGCGGTGCAAAAACGGAGCCGATCAACAGATCGACCAACGGCTTCTCAGGACTACTCACATTCAAGGCTATCCGTTTGCACATGACGAGTCCAGCCAAGTTGATGATCCAGCTTTGGATAAAGGTAGACTTACTGTAACAAGTCAGCAGTAGGAGGCTAATATTGAAAGCAGAGTCTTAAATTCCTAAAACCCCAACAAACGTTGTGTCTGTTAACTTTTTTTTGTTTTTTCTTCTTAGAACAGAGAAGATCCAGAGGAGTCCAGCAGTGGTTGGAGTCCTTATCTGTCCCAAACGAGGCAGAGCAGAACTCTGCAGAGCTGCAGCTAACTGTCGGTGCGCTCATTGTTGAAGAAATGAGAGCAGCTATAGAGGAACACACAGGCTTCCGCTGCTCAGCAGGGATATCTCACAACAAGGTGGGACAAAACTTCACATAATTCTGATGTGAGACCGGCGACTGTTGTTGCTGACCTCATATGTAACTCTCTACTGTTGAAGGTGCTGGCTAAGTTGGCCTGCGGTCTGAACAAACCTAACAGACAAACTGTCCTACCTCTGGACTCTGTGACTGAGCTGTTTAGCACTCTGCCAGTCGGCAAGATGTGAGTTTAATTGTCACTGTCCCGCAAAAATATCTCTGATGTTCCGATGCAGAAGTGCAACAGATGACTAATAGAACTATTCGCTCTTATTGTGCTACGCAGCCGTAACCTCGGGGGCAAGATGGGTGCGTCGATCACAGAAACTCTAGGGGTTGAGAACATGGGAGATGTCACCCGGTTCTCTCAGGCACAGCTGGCCCAGCACTTTGGAGAGAAAACAGGGTAAGGAAACAAAGTGCCACAAAATGACTGTTCACAAAAAACAGCTTACAAAATCAATAATTTTTAAAAAATATTGTTCCTAGTTTACAACCTTTTTTTGTACAGTAATACAGGAATTCAGCTCATCTTAATTTTGCACTAGAAATGCACATATAATTCTTTGACGTAGCTTGATTTCCTTTGCTGCATCACACTGTTATAACAATATTTCTGCTCCGCAGCCAGTGGCTGTATGACTTGTGTCGGGGGATTGAGTTTGAAGCTGTGAAACCGAGGCAGCTTCCCAAATCCATTGGTTGCAGTAAGAACTTTCCTGGGAAAACATCACTGGCCACAACACATCAGGTACAGACCACCAGTTGCAGAAGCATATTTGAGCTATTTCTACACCCAATGCCTATTTATTTTCGGAAATGTTTTTCTCTGCAGGTCTTTATTTGTTTATGCTTTTCTCAATGTATGTTCATGATAAACCCAAACCTCTGTGCAGGTGCAGTACTGGCTTCATCAACTGGCCCTTGAGCTGGAGGAAAGGTTGACCAAAGACAGAGAAGCGGTGAGAAAAAAGCCCACTATCGTTTACGTTTTGTTTCGCATTGAAGTTGTGATGTTTTACCCATTTCTATTCCATATCCGCCTGCTCATTTCATATCAGTGTTTTCTCACCGGCATACAGAACGGTCGAGTGGCGAAGTTGTTGACGGTCGGAGTGCGTCAGCTTGGTGACAAGAGGCAGAGCAGCTTCTCCCGATGCTGCGCCTTGGTGCGCTACGAGGCGACCAAAATATCCAGCGACAGCTTTGCCATTATCAAGAGTCTCAACACAGCAGGAAACCAGCAAGCCACATGGTAATTAAAGAGCAGCGGTGCTGCGAGGTATTTATAGTGCCACTTTGAATAGATGCTCTGTGATTTAGACCTTCTGTCTTCCATGTCTCCAGGACTCCGCCTCTGACGTTGCTGCACCTCTCAGGCAGCAAATTCAGCGACGCGCCGACCGCAGGGGGGATCGCTGGCTTCCTGTCCAGTGATCCCACTTCGACTCAGAGTTCCTTCTCTGCGACTCGGACACAGTCGGAGCTAAAAAATGTGTCTCCATGCAGCCAACCTGGAACTATACAGTCCTTCTTTCAAAAAGCGTCTGTGAAACAAAAACAAGTCAGAAAGCGTGAAGAGGAGGAAGATGAGTGTGGAAGCTCAAAAGAAATCTCTTCATCTGTCATCTTGGATGAACAATTTTCCACTGATAGGCGTTCTAGCACCAAAACCAGCTCTGGCATCTCCTCTTTCTTTCAAAAGAAAAGCCTTGAAGGAAGCTTTGGGCCCTCAGCCCTACCGATCCCCACATCTGAATCTGAACCTGAAATCATAGATGGAGATCGCTGCGAAGATTCTGAAGCCGTTGCCGAGCACGAACCCGATCCGCCACGATTTAAAGATGTAAACACGAAACCAGAGACGGAACCAGAAGACCGCCAACCTCCAAGCGTGCTTGCGGAAGACCTGATAACCTGCGAGCGCTGCGGTAAAGAAGTGCTGGTCTGGGAAATGCCTGAACACAACGACTTTCACTTTGCACTGGACCTCCAGACTTCCCTGTCTTCATCTATTAATTCAGCAGCCAACACTTCCAGTTCCACCACCTCTTCTTCTTCCAGTGCTTCTCTGGTTCCTCTTGGAGCAGGAGGCACAATGCAGTCAACCCGGGGCAAAACAAAAACAAGAGGCCCGTCCGGCCCTGCTCCAAAAAGACAGAGATCCCAAGGAGGAAGTATGGGAACCTTGGATTCATTTTTCAAAAAGAACTGATGACATAAATGTATCTGACTACAGTAAAAACAGTAATCTGGTTTTTATTCATATCAAAAAGCAACTTAGCAAAACAATTTTTTTTAATTTTTCATTCCAAGCAATCGCTGCAGAGTAAAGAAATTATTTATTCGGAACCAGGTTTTTGCTCTATTATAGTACTTTAATAAGCTTATTTTCTAAACTTGTAACAATTAAAGGTGTTTCTAATACATCAAAGCAGTGCAGTGTGTTGCGTTGCAATACTGTCACAAAAAAAATTGATATCAGGAACCTGTTTAACTTGAACATTTCTTAAATTTGAAAAGCAATTAAAATTGAAACACAAATGAAACTGCTGGTATTCAGACAGTAAATAAGCCAGAGAGCAAGCCAATCTAATCAGGCCTGTACAGAGGGCTAGTTATTGGTGATAAGAGCTGCAAATGCGACCTGCTGTTATGACCTGCTTTTAGCCACAACATTCACTGGAGCAGCACTTAACCTCTCATCTGTAACATTTTTATTGGAGGTTGTAGTCCTGTCCTATTAAAGCTAAGTATAATTGTAAAAAATGTAAGCTAAATGTAAACTAGATTTTTTTTAATAAAATGTACAACTGAAATCTTTTTAATAGAAAATATTTCCTAAACATTTAGGAGCCCAGAAAGCAATGATTATAAGCTAAACATGCACTGCAGGGTGAGTAAACACCATGAGGAGGCCCATTCCAAGACCTGGATTCAATATGAACAAACCTCCTGGAAAGATAACAAAAGGCATTTCTATAATTCATAAAGATCTGAATGACAAACATGATGACTCTACCTCTAATGTAGAATTACAAAACTGTTAAGCTAGAAAAAGAGGAAATGCACAACAAAAACCTGAGTCATCCTTCTAACATGTTCTTTAGTTGTAATATTTGTCTCATTAGTCTCCAAACAATTTATACGCCTTAAACAAATCCTACATTTTGTTAAGATTATAATCACAATATTGTAATTTTTGAGAATTTTATGTGATAGACCAACTGAGTGGTGTATAATTGTGAAGTGAAAATAACATTGACATAAATATTTGTATTCAAGCTTCTTTGAATCATGAATACTTTTCATGCCCATCTGTCCCAGCACCTCTGACCAGTTTTCCTTTCACTTTTACTTTGTAATATGTGCAACTCAATGAATTCCATTACATAAAACCCCAAAATAACACATTAAAATTTATGTTTGCAGTGTAAAAAAAGGATGATCAAGTACAAAGTACAGTATAAAGTACAGCTCCTGAGGAAATGTATCATAAGGTTACCTGCAATTCATATTTCCAATAACTCATGGATTTATAATAAGACAAACAAAACTTACAGTGTATGATGACAACAGGAGGACATTTTAGTTCTAATTAAAGAAAAACACGTTCAAGAGGTAATTTAGGTTTTATTTATGAACACAGAACAAATTGGATCTGTACATAAAAATTGCATTTCACCCATATAATTAATTATCAAAATATTTTTAACTCCATTAAAAGAACAACAAATCTTGTATTTGATTATAAAAGAGGGAAAAAATGTGCTGTGTTAGAAACTATTAAAAAACGGTAAAATCTCAAACTACTTAGAAATCTAAAATATCCAACTATAATGCATTAAAACAAACTGTAACCTGAACTCTTTATTAAATGCTAGAAATGATTTGGTTGAACTTCATTATTAAATTTTCTCGACTTTGCAGGCAAATTGTTCGTTGACAACGCAGGTGCTACGGAACAAGAAACGCAAAAGTAGAAATGTCAGAACCTGTTTCTAGTTGTAGCACCAACCAAAGCGCGTTTGTCCCTCGGCTGTAAAACCTTGGGATGTGATGGAAGGCTACTCTGGCAGTAGCTCCACTAGGCACTGTGTTTGAATCCCTTCCAAGTTTGTGACATCTGTAACTTAAGAGATGACATCAAGTAACTCGAATATCATTGCTTTGAAAGAAAGTTGCATCAGAAGCCCTTTTCACACACTAATAAACAAAACACAAATCTTTGGGGGAAAAAAAAAAAAAAAAAAAATATATATATATATATATATATATATTTCATTCTCTGGCTTTCCTCAAATCACCAACTCCTCAAAACAGCAACAGAAACCTCAGAGTGGCTCTGTGAAAAGGGAACGCCGACACTAATGTCTATGCTGCCCTGAGTAACTAAAGCACTTGTGATAGCTGGGAGGATTCGAACAATCTCACCATACTACTGTGAGGCATTACTTGTGAATAAAAAACAGATTCTAACAGGTGAGACAGGAAAACCTTTGCGATCTTGACAGACTGACACGCAACCTCAGCAAGGTTTATACATAAATTTCCATTTACATTCTTCAAATGCCTTCTTCAGCAGCACCAACAGCATTCTGCTTCACTCTTAATAAGCTGTGCCCGACACTCACAAATGCGGCTTTTATCCTTAAATAAAAGTCCACCGGCAGGATATGGTTTGAGTAGAAAGTAGCGAGAGAAATACATTGGTTGTTCGTAGATGTTTAGACCGAGGGTCTACAGACCGTGTGCATCTCATGCTTTCGAAAGACAGTTTTAGCTGTCGACTTTCCTCCAACCCTAAATGCTAGTGATTCAGATCCATCTGACTGTTTGTCCAGCATAGCACATGACTTTTGAAGTATGCAAATGCAAAGTTTGCTGGGTTTACTGTTTTTTTCTCTTTTTTTGTGAAGCCTTATGTAAAAAAAGGCGAAGCAAAAGCAACAATTTAAAAAACAATGCTAATTTCAACTGTGATACATTTGAGTTTTAAACTCTTTCCTTTGACTTTTCATTTAAAATTTTTCTCTCGATTTAGAATGACCAATTTAAAATTACTCCATCTCCCATTGCACAGGTTACAGATTGTATGTTAAGAGTCGGCAGTGTGAAGCTATAGTTGCAGTCTAAATACAATTTACGAAAAAGCTGAATGCTCATGGCAGTTTGAGGTCTAAAACACCTTACATATATTTAAATACTAAGCGCTTGGGTTTATCAGGCACTGTGCTAGTAGCAGATCAGATTCTTTTGTTCACTGATAATCACTTATTTCACAACAATGATGCAATTTACACCATGTCAAAATATCTCATTCTTTGCAAAACAAAACAAAAGAAATTCTTCCACAAAGAAACCATCGCTGGCAGTGCTCAGTGCAGATCAGTGTGTGTGTGTGTGTGTGTGTGTGTGTGTGTGTGTGTGTGTGTGTGTGTGTGTGTGTGTGTGTGTGTGTGTGTGAGGAGTGCATTTATGAGTCCAGTTTATTAGCAGCTCTTCAACACTGATGTAAAATGTTTCAATTGATCTATTTTTTCCCCTTAAAATTTGACATGTTTCAGTGGGATGTGATGTTTCAGTGCCAAGAATTGCAGCTAATTTAAACCTGAAAACCGGTACGGGAATTAAAATATCAGTACTATCAAAGTCTAAAAAAAATAAACCAAGCATGATGGAAAGGAGGCTTTGGAGATAAAAAAAAAAAAAAAGTTGACAAAAACAATAAGATCCGGCAGCAGATGTTTACTTTGCTAGCAGAGGTCCAAAAGGCCTTGGAGAGACGTGATGTAGTCCGTAAAGCACCTTGGTGTTTTTGGGGGGCTGGGACGGAGTTTTCAAAGCGGCAATGGTCTTAAAAAAACAAACTTCAGGCTTTCTCATCCTGACCTTGAAAATGCTGGTGGTGATAGGAAATGGGTTGCAAGTTGGTGACATGACCAATACCTTTGGTCACGCCCTCCCTGAAGAGCATCTTAGCCCCCACCTTCAAATACTCAGGGTGTTTGATGAACTTGAAGAGAACCACTGCTTTTTCGCCTGTCCTCAACTCCTCCTGCAGCACAACAATACGGCAGGAAGAAATAATGAAAGCAAAGAGCAATTTTAACAGAGGCAATTGGTCATTTCAGTATAAATTGGTAGATTTTTTTTTTCCTCCTGTGCATAAATAAGAGTCAAAAAAGAAGTAAAAGAAACCATTTTCACTACCCCCTCCTATTTTTTTTTTTTTACAATTTATAATAATACTTTATCAGTACAAACATGTATTATTTACATATTATGAATGTATTTACATTTGATGCACAACTTGGCTTCATCCC
Organism: Micropoecilia bifurca; assembly: GCA_903067075.1. Classification (NCBI taxonomy): domain Eukaryota; kingdom Metazoa; phylum Chordata; class Actinopteri; order Cyprinodontiformes; family Poeciliidae; genus Micropoecilia; species Micropoecilia bifurca. The sequence continues at coordinate 14,968 of CAEGAF010108465.1, read as the reverse complement.
TCCTGGATTACTATGTAATATTTTTTTTTTTTTCAAACTTTTACCATAATCGCCTCTTCTTGATTGCTTTTTAAACACTTCTCAAAATAGCTTAGTGGATTAACTAACCTTGCCATAAACAGCTTCCACTGTGGCTGTCTGTCTCACATTTCCAATGTGCACAGTAACCTGGAAGCCTTTGTGGAAGGTCTTGGCATGGAAAAGCAGGACAATCTCAGCCTCAAACATCCAGCAGATAGTAGGATCCATCTCTGGGCTCACCATCACCATACCCTGTCAGTGGCAAATCAGAATCATCTTCAAATACAGCACTTTGTTTATTGAGGCGACTGACACAAATCTAGGTAACTAACTAAATGATGTATTTAGAGTAAACGATGCGGAAAAATCAAACGTGAAAGATGCCTTTCAAACAAATCGCACATATGTAGGGTCCCACCTTGCGCAACAGTGAGCGGTCGAAGTTCCCCAGAGCAAGCGTTGCAGCCTGGCCCGCCCTGAGTACCCTGCACGCCGAGCGGTTTCTTTGGATGCTGCCGACGGTCAGCTTGTGGAACTGGCCCAACTCTGTGGGCCCTACTACAAGATGATCCCCCTCGCGACATATTCCACTGAGCGACCAGAAACGAAAAATACGGTTCAGGCATTGTCCTTAGGACGTTTTGCTTACTTAAGATGGGCATCTTCCCAGACTGACCTGTACAGAGTGCCTCCTACCACTGTCCCCACTTCTGGAACTGTGTAGATCTCATCCACCTGAACAGAAGCCCACAGTCATGAACCAAATACATATGCGCCAGGGGGAGTGTGTGTGTCGCAGTCAGCTGGTTACACATTTGCAACGACGTTGGACTTACTTGAAACTCTGTGAGCTGTTGCATAAGCTCCTCCTGCTCTTTGCTGTTGCTGAGGGGAGGGATGATGTTGAAGAAGACCTTGAGTATGTCTAAGCTTTCACCAGTCACACTGGATAAGGTGAAGATGGGTGTGATGCTGCCAAGGACAAGACAAACATCAAAGCTGATTCCTGTTCTCCAACATCCGTTTGGAGCTGGTAGCATGAACTACAGATGAAACACAGATGTGACAGCAAAAGAGAACAAAACAAATGGAGTCTGTGCATCTGGCGTCCCACCTGGGCGACTGTGCGAACTGCTGTGCTGCTGTGACTGCGTCGTCGGTGCTGCCCACAACCATGGGCACTTTGTTGCAGCCCGGCTGTTTCAGGACGCGCTCCAGCTGCCGCACCGTGCGATCCACAGTGGCCCGGGTGCAGAGGTCTACTTTGCTGATAACAATGAAGATGGGGACCTTCAAGGCCATGGCGAGACCCAGATGTTCTCTTGTCGTACCGGCTGAAACATAGCGAGGAGAAGTGGGACACGGTAGTTAGATAGTAGTTTGTCTTTCACTACTTTCAGGTAGTTAAGGTGGTCTTCTGTTTAGCAAACACGCAGAACTCTACTGAGGGCATCTGTAAGGATTGGAAGAATTTCCTTTCCTGTCCGAAATATCTAATTATCCAGAAGAAAAAGTTACAATTTCTATATGTACAGTAACTTTTAACCGAGATGGCAGTGGTTTGTCAATGATGCCGAGTTGTGTTTATTTATAAACAAAGTTGAAACCTGTACCAAAGTCGCATACGTAGCAGGGTATTTCACGGGTCTGAAATCGCTCCAGACTTGTTCCATGTTACCAAAACACTCCTGAGGGCTGTTACAAGCCAGCAGCCACTAAAATACCCAGATCGCTTGTCAGCTCTGCAGCAGTGAATCCATTTGTAGTACATGCTGGTCAAACAATGACAGTTCCTTATTCCTTAATTCAATTCTGACTGCAATTAATATTTATAAGCAAAACAAGTAAATCATTCCTGAAAGCAAAGATGATCACTGGCCTTTGACTTTCAGGCTTGCCACCCACGACCCAATGTGATCCCAATGCTTTACAAGGATCCATTACTCTGTTTCATAATTAAAGCTGGAGCTCATGTTCTGTCCCATCTGTGGCGTAGTTAAGATGGTGTTCCTTCTTGACCTCATTTTAGCTGGAGTTTCTCGTTTCAGAGCAGACGTAAACACAGCGACACATACAGCGCAGCAATTTGGAAAAGAGCACTGCATGCAAATATGGTTAAATTATAAGGGATGCACATAAATATAACCAACAACAGTGGACGGTTGATTGGATATAGGTATTAAATTTACATCCAGAGCAAATCATAATAAAAAAAAACTAACTCACTTAAATCCAGCAGGAGTTGAACCCTAACCGTTTCACTCAGATGCTCAGCTCTTAAATATGATCTCTGCTATTTGCAACAGCAACACTCTGCAGGTCTACCAACAACTTTGTGTGATTTTTACCTTACAATTCTGCTTCTGTAACTAGACAGTGTCAGTAAAATCTGCTTACTGCTCTCTCACCTGTGTCTGCATGTCTAACTAAATTCACGCCTTCAACTAAACACAGAGTCGCTGTGCCAACTTCCCTGTCTGTGTAATTAGCATGGCAGCTCAGGTTTCACTGCTTCTTCTCTGGATACGTGCTTCTTGCTGCAAGTCTAATTGCTTAGCAAAAGTTTAACAATATACTGATACGTAAGATAATGATGCTGTGGTAAAGTTTAGGATTATTTTATGGCTGCTAAAGCTGAATCTGTATTTTATTTTATTTTTTTCTGTCCATTTGTTTACAGGAGCCCGATATGGAGTCAGACCAGATGAATAGCTATGTTCTGTGTGTCAAATAGCTTTTTTTTTTTTTAAATGGATGCTGCTGGAGATATTTTGGGACCAGCAACGATGTGGTGGGTGGAAGCAGAGAAGGGTGTTAGAAGGTGGATATGTTATGTAAGCTCAGATACTACATATCTGCAGTGTCATACGCAACAACTCTGTACGTGCAAGTTGAGTTATTTTTAACCGCGACACGGAAACGTGTGTCAACCACGTAGCAGAGCTACTCTTTACTTGACCAACCCGAACAAGCCATGCAAGCTCAGCGTAGATTTTTAAATGTATAAGAATCAAATGCCTGCAAAGTTTAGTGAACATGAACGTACCGATCCCAGTGTTTGCGCTAACGACCAGCATAGCAAAGTCTGGACAGTAGCTGGTGAGGCCAAAAATGGTGGTTTTCAGGTACTTGTGGTGACCGGCCAGATCTATGAAGGTGATCATTTTAGAAGCGCTCTCGCAGATCTCCTCTGCAGTGCGAGACTCGCTGTAATTTACAACCTAGGAAAAAGCGAAACGAGATACGATTCGATTTCATGATTATGCAGCCCATTACATTTTAGTTTGATTAACGAGCCGAAGTAGAGATTAATAATACTTTTGACGCCGGCCGTTTCTCACCTCTCCTTTGCTGTTGAAGCCGAGGATCTCAAAGCTGATGCTTGACGTGCGCCCAGTCTGGATTTCATGCAGGTGCCTGAAGAGGTTAAGTCTCGCTCTTCCCCGTCCGTTGTCCAGCTCGCCTTGTGTTAAAACGCCCAACAAAGTGGACTTACCAGAGTCCACGTTACCCAGGACTGCCACTCGTAGGTCTAAGAACTGCAGAGGAGGAAGAGCAAGGGATACGACTTAAAACGAAACGATCAGATAATAATAAAGTAAATAAATAAACAAAAAGTTGATTAAAAAAAAAAAAACAGCACGCATTTCTAGAAGCTGAACTAACCTGCTGATCATCAGGGACCTTTCGTATGAGAACTTCAGCAATCTTCCGAGGAACATCAGAGTCATATTCTACCTCTCGTTCTCTGAGAACTGCAATGTCAGCTCCCACCCTATTAAAAACAGTTGTAAAAAAAAATTATAGAACTGAAATTTCTATCAAATTGTATCATAAAAATATATTTTATTCTGGAAAGCTAAATTTTGTTTGTGTTAAGGGGCAGCAGAGGATTGAGTGATGCGCTCATCATTCCAAGTACCGACTGTACAGTCCAGCGGGGATAAAGTTACGATCTGGATGTGCTTCAGTGGATCAGCTGTAGCCTCCGTAAGTCTATGTACCCAAGTATAAAGTAAGCAGGCTATACTAATGTACCAAATGTTCAGATTATGATCATAACACATCACAAGGTGTAAATGCAAGGAAACATCAGACTGTGAAAGAGTGAATAAGGCAGCATGGAGAGAGATCTTTCTTACATCTTGTCCACTTCCAACCACAAACACAAGACCTTGCTGAAAATTAATGCTTTATGGACCGACATACAATATGTAACATTCACACGATGCCCCAGTAAACAAGTTGAGGGCCAAAGGTCGCACAACAACATATTATTGCCCGTCTGGTTATGCAAGCATAATAAAAGCATAGAATAAACCCGGCATCCAGGACTCACTTCTCGGCCAGCCTATGGAGAGTTTTCAGAGACGCCCTCATGTCCTCCTCAGACAGTCCCACCAACATGCCATTGTCCTCGACACCTATTTGATAGACGGCTTCTCCCCGACCCTCCTGCAGTCGCCATTTCATTTGTGTTGCCAGGTGCTCAAAGCGGTTTTGTGTGGGGTTCACCAGCTTTAGCTAAAAGTGACAGAAGCTTTAGAAATTATTGCTGGCCTTAAAGCCAAGGTGTAAAAGTAAAAAAATAAATAAATTTAAAAAAAAAAATCAAACAAGTTGTTGAACATTAGTAACAGACAAGCTGATATATAAAACTTAGGTTTAGTGCAGGACTAGAGCAAATGTTGAGTTACTAAAAATAATCCTGCTAATCCACTTGGCTGTTGTGTTTCCACAGAGAGGCTGCACCTGTGATTCTTCTGAAATATTTCTCTGTTAAGACTTCAAGCTGCGCGATTATGAAACAACGAAAAACAAGTATTGCCAATTACATGGCTGACGTACATCAGTCATTTTTGAAGCATTCAGTGACCTGCTCAGGTTTCTCTAAAGAAAAACCAAAACATAAAACAAGGTTCTTGCTTACCTTGTATTCTATGTTTCCCTCTTCAGCCTGAGAGACAGGATAGTAAAACAAAGAGAGACAGAAGAGGAACAAATGCTGTCAAACAGAGAACTGCAACATTTGTTCAAAGATAAAGAAAAAAACAATCTGACTGAATGAGCAGTAAACACCAGGCTGTGAACAGGCTGGCAATGACTGCTAAACCACAGCTGCCCTTATTATACACGTCTCTTCTATACCATTAGGAGCAAAGTTTTAAAAAACCAATGGTAATTAAAGTCAAGTGCAATTACTTTATGGGACAAACATTTATGATTACTGAAATACTTCTGGTTATGTTCAAAAAGGAAGGGAGGGGGGCGCGAATACAGAAATACAGATTCATTTAAAGTAATAACATTTAGGAATATCTAGAAGTCTAGACAAGTCCCCCTGTCTTTATTAACTCCGTGTTATTACACACACATATCTCTCTCTCTCTCTATATATATATATATACTTGTTTCAATAAAGGGAGCTGTATGAGTTGAGGTGTTTGTCCCAGAGTGAATGTCGGCCAAGCTTTGCATATCCGCCCCCCTTATTTACAAACACAGTTGTTGCTCTTTTAGGCTAGCTAGCACACTGCTAGAATAAATAATAATTAGAATAAATAAAAAAGATAAAACAATTAACTGTACAATACAACTCTATTATATAATAAACAATGAATGGAAATGTGGTCACTTTGACCCAACATAGTCCGCTCGCTCACACGTTCTCTTTAGTTCACTACGTGTCACTAGTTTCAGATAGAAAAGTTAGCCATACAGGAAATAACAGAAAACATTTGCGTTTCTGTGCAGTGGAAGCCACAAGGCATACATTTCCTGTTTGCTCCTCGTTTTTCTGGACTTCTTCCGTGTTTCTCATACTTTATTTCGACTCGCTTAACTGTACTTTACAGATTAGCATCAGCCTTACCTCTGGGGGTAGATACGGGGTGTTATTGCTCGGTTTGAAGTTGCGAGGAAATCGAGTTCTTGCTTTCTTGTTCTTTGCACCAGACTTTTTTGAGACAACCCCGTTGCCATTTCCTGGCTTGTGGTTAGACGTAGATCCCTGAGATCCGCCGGAGCTGTGCCCGCTTGCTGACCCAAATAACTCCGAAACCCGCGCATCCATCGGCTTCTTTAGGACCGAGCTTGCTAGCTTACCTCAGCCTGTCTAAATATGCTGCTGTAATATGGGGAAAAAAAGCATCTAGGCCAGACATGTGTGCGCCTAGATTTTAATAAGGTCACACTTCTGATTATCGATTACATTCTCCACAATATTAGCAAAGTCTCGGCTTCCCCCAAAATCTTCAAATCGAACAATAACACTGGCCCCAACCCTGAAGGGCTGTATCCTTTTAAGTTTTCAGCTGCCTACGTCACAATACGAAAAGCGTTTAGGTGCGCTTGATATAATGAACAGTAAAGCGCGAGTGAGCGGTTCGTTTTGTTTCGGCTTCTACGGTACTTTATATAGGTTAAACTCCGCCCGGCTAACTGGAAAGATTCACAAAACATTCTCAGATATGTATACCGCGTTACGAGGCTTTGCATCAGACGAAACCGGAAAATACCTTTTGTTTACAAAAAGATGATGAAAGTTACAAATGATTTTTCACCAATAAATGGCAAAGAGAAACCACATTAGTGACCGTAGCAAAAAAGTACATTTGAAAACGCTGTACATTATGCGTCAATTCTTAATTTGGGCTTTGTAACAGTATGATGATATGGTAATATGTTATGAATTTTTAAAATGAATTTTTAATTATGTAAATGAAAACGACTATTTCTCACTTGAAGAATAAAGAATAAGAACTATTTATATTTAAAAGGTGCGAATGGGATTTTAGTTGATATGTTTATAGGATTAGTTGCTGAGTATCAAAACTATTGAGCAATTTTTTTCACCTAAGCGTCTTCCTTGTTGGACGCTACATCCTATATATCTGAAATTGATCCACAGTAGACACGGTGTTGTTGAGGGCGGTGAGGGGAGGAAGTGAGGTGGGTGTTCTTTGGATGTCAAGGTCACATTATTCAGTGACCCAACCCTTGTAGGAAGTCATGATTTCCCTGGTGGCTTCTATATCCATTAACGCCTGCAAACGAAAGCAAACCTACATGTCAGTGTCAATAGAAAGAATTTCAGCGATGACGGCATTTGACCAAATGACAGGTTGTGTTAAAGACTCATACTGCCTTACAGGATCCATCCATCCATCCATTTTCTTGCACCCTTGTCCCTTAGTGGGGTCGGGAGTTGCCTTACAGGATGAGTCTCTAATAATATGCAACACAGTCATATTTTGAAAACAACTTTTGGATTTCACAGAGAACTTTCTATGGATAATGTGAAAGACTAGGATGTGGAATTTCACTGTAATTCTGAGTGTTTTATTTCACACTCTCAGGTAACAATTGATAGGTAAAACAAAAAAAGTTTTTCATGGCTATATAAGTCAGATGTTGTGTGAGAGCCAACAATGTAATGATGTTCAAATAACTATATAAAACTGTAAAAAGTAAAAGCATTGCACTGTATGAGAAATTTCCCACCAATTTGTATGTTTATACTTACTGTTATTTGCGTACAGTAAGTTATATTTGATTGTTTGCTTTTTTGCTTGTGTTGAAATCAAATATAATGTTTGGTGTCGATGATCATGCGTCTTCCCTGTTGTTTACAGTTGATGGTTTCATTTATTATATTCTTTTATTGTATACTATTGTGTACACTGAGGTTTATTAAAAGTTTGTTTTTAACTGCCACTCCACATTCTGCCACATTCTTGTGAGTGAAGAATGTATGAAATTTGAGAGAGGGCCAGCCTACTCCCTTGAGTGAGATGAATTCTGGCATTCGTGAAACTCAATTCTGATTGGTCACAAATCTTGTGATGTTGGGGCTCAACCCATCCCTTCTTGACTGAGAGAAATATTTGGGGATTTCTAAGTCTTTTTTTAATTTTTATTTTTGCAGCTTTCCCAAGCTCTCCATTCCAACTCAAAACTTTTCTGTAGCTGTACCCTGTCGCCCACCATGAGTTGTCCCTTGGTAAGCTTGCTCCTAGTTGGACTGCTTCACCAGACCACGATGGCGGTCCGAATGGATAAACTAGCAGATCGCAAGATATGCGGAGATGCAGAATGTTCATGTAAGTTACAATATCACTTACAGAACTGTTAATTATATAGAATTGTAATGTTGAAACTTCACTTGAATCAATAATCAAATGGCACATAGTTCATGTAAGTTGTGTTTTGTCTTTGCTTCATAAGATGTTCTTTCAGTGGCCACAGCTGTGGATGACTTCATAGCTCCTGACTGCAGATTCATCAACATTAAAAAGGGTCAGATGGTTTATGTGTATTCTAAACTCATCCCACCAGATGGCGCTGGAGTCTTCTGGTATGGAAGTGTAGGTGCATATTTATTGAAATCCACATACAGTATTTGTAAGCTACACAATTAAATCCTCTTGTTGCCAAAGATATTATAACTTATTATATATTTTCACTTGTAACAAGGGCCACAAATAAATAAAGGTGTTTGTTTTGTTATTTTTGTTTCACTTTAAATGTACAGTAAGAATATTTGTTACTGTACATTTAGACTGCAATGCTGTGTTTTCTGCCAGGTGTACAGTGAGCGGTATGTGGACCAGATGGGTAGAACGGGATACTTCCCTGCAACTGTGGTGAAAGAGACCAGGGCGTTTACAGACAACATAATTCGGAAGCAGACCACTGTGAGTGTGTGTCTTTCATTTAAACATTTCCTGTTTGTTTTGTGAACATCTTGTGACTTTAACCTAACCTTTTGTTTCATTTTTAGGATATGGACTTCTATTGTGATTAGTGGACAAGTACTCTGGAGTTCCCCTTTCATTATCCTGGTTATTTTTTCATAAAAAGCACTCATCTCTGTCAAATTCATACATCATGTATAAAAATAATTTGATGTATTGCATTTAGAAAGACAACTCCAGATTCTTCTCTCTTCGTAGCACTTCTTTCCACTTCTTTCCTGTTGACACAAAAATGTAAAGTTCAAGTGATTTCTTTTAAATAATAAAAAATATGTCACTTCAAATTAAAAACAATAAGGGAACTAATTTCATTTTTAGAGATGGGAATTAGGTACTTTTCTATTTCTGTTACACTGTAGACATATTATAAAATTCAAATGCCATAATTAGCATTAGCACAGACAATCAGAGAGACACAAATGTTAACTCAAAAATGAAATCTAATAGTAAGTGTATAGACATATGTTACAAACAGTTATTTTGATACAGGAGAACTACACACAGGCAACAACTGGAGCAAAATACCGTAGAAAACTAAAGGCTGGTAGATGGGAGATTCAGACAACTAAAAGTAAAGTAATAATACTAATTTATTCATCACTTTGTTAATCAATATCCCACATTACTTCAGTTTGTTGACAAAAATTCAATGGCTTGTTAGAGGTCATTAGTGACTGAGCAGCAAAATAAACACCATTCGACACAGCAAATACACCAGGATCCTCTTTAATCCATCACCTGAAAGGGAGAAAGAGGATACCACAACTACTACCATGAAAATCTACCGAGACACGACAATCTACCTAAATGAATAGGCTGTGGAAAGAGCATTAATCAGAGAAGCAGTCAAGAGTCCCATGATGAGTCTTGAGGGGCTGCATAGATCCAAGCAAGAGGTATAATCAGGGAACAGAACATCTGCTGCCTGCATGCTCCACATATCTAGTCTAAAATTTGTCAAGAAGAAAATCAGTTTTAAGCCAAAATCAAAAATTGTTATTATGTCATAAAATATTGGTGACATGACAAACCTTTGGAAGAAGGTGCTCTGGTTAAATGAGTCTGAACCTTTTGGGCTACATCTATGTATCACATTTTTAAAAGATATTGGTTTAAAGAAAAGAAACAAAAACTAGTAGAATTTGTCTTCCATGGCCCAAGTATGCTTCCAATTGTGTTTTTGAATAAAGTCTGTTTTTAAAATGATGAAATGTAGAAAAGTTCAGAGAGGAAGAAATACTTTCAGAATGAACTGTAACACAAACTATAGAAATAAAACACCATCCCTATAGAAATATTTAAAGCTGCTTTTCATTTTTTGTGACTAATTTTATTTTCCTTTAAAACATTTTGTGTGATTTTTTAGTTTTTTTTTTAATGTCAGAAAGTTTTAAGATGTGTAATTATCCTTTCCCCATGATAGTTACTTATCAACTTGTTTGAGTGCACACATGTACCAGCCTACCCACACATGCGGCTCAACAACAATCATCATGATTAAACACAGCCTGACATAATGTTGCTGGTCAGGTTGTTCCCGGATGATGATTAAATCTCTCTTTTTATTGGTATCTTGTTTTTGTGTGTAACAGCACCAAAGCCAGATAGGATCCTGAATATAAAACCTTAATAAAACCTCCCCTAGCTGCATCAGTGGGTGTTAAAAAGACAATCTTCTTTCTCTGTCATATCACAAAACTTTATGTGACAACTGCTTATTCTCATTAGTTTCTGCCAACGTGGCTTGAGGCACTCTTGGAAGGGACAGCTTATAGGTTTAGGAAACAGGCCTGTCACATGCAGTATCGATCTTCTCCTGTTCCCTTTCTGTTGAAATCAATAAACTGCATTAAACGTCCTCCCACAAAATGTCACTCTGCAGAAACACACCTGAGGCATGCATGTCTGTGGAATATGCAATAATGATAATGAAAGAACAAGGTAACAAAAACAACATGCAACACTTTTGAAACAAATTGGTATCATTAAACAGTATTCAAAGAAAGTAATTGCTTTGAGTCGTCCAAAAGAGGTAAGAAAACTCAGCTGATTGCAAATTGAGGTTGAGTGAGTGTGTGTGTGTGTGTGTGTGTGTGTGTGTGTGTGTGTGTGTGTGTGTGTGTGTGTGTGTGTGTGTGTGTGTGCGTGGCGGGGGGGCTGTTCATGGAAAACAGACACATCACAGTAAGTTAAGTCAATCTTTCAGGAGACAGCTGTAGCTTTTGGCTGCTGCCATTATTATGGGCTTGGGTACTGTGACACAGGAGATTGACGCATGTCCACGCTCATGAGTGTATGTGTGTGGATTTACTGCGTGAGCTCAAAGGAGCAGCTGCAACACACAAGCGATGGTGGATTTGACCCTCTCTCTTCTTTCCCATCCAGTGTCACATTCACACCCACAACTCTCCTGCCAGCAGCAGAGACCTGCCGGTCTGCAGCCTTTCAGAGGGAAATTTTAGGCTAACGAAACATGAGTCCTTTGCTTCATAATCCCCAAATCTCTTTCTGTTTATGATAATTAGCAGAGGATTGTTTCACAAACAAATAAAATACTCCAGGGAACTGAAAAAAAACACTCTGTCTAGGTTGATTTTGAAACATCATCACCTATCTCAGATTTAACTGTGAATCTGTCTGAATTAAAGGGAATGAAATGAAGATCATTTAAAGCGCAAACATTCTGTGAATCTCCCCAGACAGAGGATGAATCAGGATAAGTTATTTGTTTTTAATCTTTTTATTTTTTTTTGTTTGAAGCAGCTCATTTCTTTTAATGAGCCAACAAGCAGCATTGTTCCCCCGAGAGAGAGAGAGAAAAAAAACAACATATTTACTCAGGACAATGACAGAGCTTATTTGCTTTTCTGAAATGTGATGGAAGAGTTTCTATTTTGTGCACCTATTCTTGACTTTCAGTGAAACTGGTTTTGTCTTCTAGGTGCTTTAACAATGAAATTTGTCAGCTCAAATTATCCTCGTGAATGTCAAGAAATGCCAGCTCTCTGCCCGTGTGATTTAATCAGTCAATCAGTCGGCATGAATCTGCTGCTAAAGCTTGACGTGAGGCGACGCCCTCTAACCTGATTGATGGTGTCAGCTCTTCAAAATGTATTTGTCAATCTAAATTTGCACTAAAGCCGTGGGCCCATGCAAAAAGCATGTTCAATTAGCCTGCCAAAGAATCTGTGATCTTGAATGTATTCAGTGTGTATTTGAGATGTGGAAGGAAAATAATCTAAGTTTTCTTTTCTTTCAGCAAATAAAAATCTGGTGGCGTGCATTTGAATTAATCTCCATTACATAATAATTTGTAGAACCAATAGTAAGCACATTTACTCCCTGGACAAAGCTGCAAAGCTCTTTTAGTATGTCTACATGAAGTTTGCAAATCTACAGAATTATTATCATTTTCTTTTTTTTTGCAAAAATGCTCAAGCTCATTCAAATTGCAAAGCATTCGTAGACATCAATGTTTTTTACTACTTGTGTGAAGGAGTTATAGGATTAATTAATTCTTTTTTTGTTCCACATCTGATCACTATTTAAGACAAGGCAAATGATGACAAGGCAAATTTATTTATATAGCCAGAGACAATTCAAAATGTTCGTACAAAAAGGTTAAAAATCAACATACAGGAAGATAAAAAAAAATACAACATGACAACAAATCATGATTAAATATATTTTCCCATATCCATGTGGATAAAATGTTGACTACAATATACAAATGACTTCTACTAATAACGTATATCGCCATTAATTATTAGTTTTTATTTTGGTTAACTTCCTGTTTGGGTTGTGATGCTTTTGTTCTGAAGTTCCAGTAGCCACGTAACAAAATATGAGACAAAGCTCAGAGAACTGTGCATGCTTTACCATATTTAAGGTGTTGGTGTAGCTTGAACAGTTTCATTTTCTGTCAGTATTTTTCTCTCACTGGTGTTTTCTCTCAGTGTCTGTATTTTATCTCTGACTCATATAATTGCTTAAGTAAGTGTAATTCCCCCATTTTCTCAGCCACACAACCTTTTTATTTCTTTTGAGCTCAGCCATCCAAACAAATCAGTATTGCCCCATTCAGCATTTGACTGAACTTCCCATAGTGATTTAAAGGAGATATTTTAGATCCTGCACATGTTACAAAATGTAAATGATACACACACGTTTGAGGTTATAATAGGTTCACACAACCTGCATTAAATCCTTCTAGATAAATGATGTAACAGAAACAAAATTGCTGTGGGAAAAAAATGTGGATAATTTACAGACAGACTGGATACTGACGACTTTTTTTCCTCATGTCTACTGCCACTAATGCTTCTGTCACACTCGAATAAACCCGTTCCTCTCCTAGAACCTTGTTCTCACCTTCTCAATCAGAAAAAAAGATAAAAGAATTCTTCTCTCCTTTTGTTTTGTTTTGCCAGTCACTATGGTTACACAAAGATTCAGGCTGAGGTTGGGGGTGGGCATTTGTCAAAGAACAGGTCCTGTGTAAGGCGACCTTCAGCTACGAACCAAAAGAAAATTAATTTAGAACGTTTTATCATGCATATTTGGCTCTTTTAAATTAAATTCTGTTTTTTGGGGAAGAAGATTATTTGGTTTTTTAAAAATGTGTTCAGTCCCCAGTGAATAATAATGAGGTCTATGTTGTTTGGTATTAAAAAGCCCTATGTAGTCTATTCAATTGAATATTTTGTAGATTAGCTTTTTTTATCCAAATTGTCAAAATGAAATGTGGGCACTAGATAGGCTATTTTGCCAGTCCATCACAGGATTTGAACTGTATTGAATTCAGTTCATTCATATTGTGCTGAGTCACAGAAAATGCCATCTTAAGGTACCTAAGCAAATAAACGATCCTATTTATATACAGTGTTTTATACACTGCAAATCTGAATGCTATCTTCTTACACCCCCACTGCATTATCCACTGATGTAGCCACTAACTCGGCCAGGTTCATCTTGCAAATGAGAATTGAGCATGACCTGCTAACAACATATTAAGCTCCCCTAATTACTTGAAGAAGTCATGGTGATTTTATGTTTGTCTATCAAAGTAGCCTATGGTTGCTACAGTAATAAGATGTGCTATGCATGGGCTTGTTGCTTGCTTCCCAAATCGTTTATTTTCCAACATTATGCAAATATGTTCAATGCTCAAATCTAATTAATTTTTTAATTTTTTTGTAAATTCCAACTCAAACCAGATGGAATTTCCATCTGATTACTTGACTGAAGAACTGAACTGAAGAAAAAGTACACAAAGAAATGTTATTTAAAAGTGACGGCTCAAAGTTTGTGTTCTTTCTAACAAAGTCATTGTCAGTCACTCACAGATTTTGTGGCTTTTTCTCTTTTCCAACATGTGTAGTTTGTTCACTGTATTTATTGTATGTAGTGGTTATTTAACCTTTTAGTTTTGCAACCACAGATTACTAATGCATATATGTATTTACTAAACCTGTGGTTTAACACATACCCTTATGGCAATCTTCATAACATTTCACAAAAGGAGATCTAATATTGGAATTGAAACTTATGTTGATGCTCCTGTTGACAATCATCTGATGACAGTCATACTTCTTTTCATGAACACTGAAACCTAGCATTACTTCCTTTACTTTAATTTAATCTTCATATGGCACAGTTTATACTTTCTAGGAAAGCTTACATTGGAAAACTTCTAAATTGTGTCTTCAAATGTGAATCCTGGGGCTTTTTTCCCCCACTAAGGCTGGTGAGCTATGAATAGACAGAGTGTTTGTCATGACAACCAATTACCCATTACAAAAGCAACAAGGCTAAGTAAGGCAATTAAGTGGTGAAATAAAACTGTGTTGCAGTGCATTGCTGCATGCAAATGCATGTGCAACGACAGTAAATATTCTCATGTAGTTTAAGCAAATATTTATGCTCCGCATATTTTCTGTGCTTTCCTAACAAACTAAACCACAATGTGGAATACAATAATAGTCTTCTGCTTTTCTGTTGTGTAATTTGTTTGTTTTCTTTAACATAATTTTTCACCCACACGCATTATTTGCTGGGTTCATTTGTTAAGCGAGTAATTCAATTAAAAGGGGGGAAAAGCATCACATGGATGATGTTAGTTTGCGACCCAGGAGAAAAGAGCAGACTGGAGCCAGCAGGAGTCGAGTACTCAATATTTTTCTTTTATCTTT
>CAEGAF010108433.1:0-58569 GCA_903067075.1 Micropoecilia bifurca | reverse complement strand
CTCCATGCAGAAAGGCCGGGGCCGGGAATCGAACCCAGAACCTTCTTGTTGCAAGGCAACAGCTCTACCAACTGCGCCACTGTGCAGCCTCCACCAGGGGTCATTAGAAACAAACTGCCCGTCTAACACCCCTTTAAATGTTTTGAACATCTCTTGCCGTTTGTCTGTGTGGTATTTCACCTATAGCGTTGTTTTCCATCCAAATTAAAACAAGCAGATGGAGGCACATCGAGACGAGGATTTATTCATTATATTAATATATTTATAATTTATTGTTATTATCATTTTTAGAGAATCTGGTTTTTATTTGCCCAAACTTTAGAATTTCTGCTTTGTCACTCATGGGTTGTTTGTGCGTCACTGGCCAGCCGCAAGCTGCTGGTTTTTCAGTCTTTTTGCTCACCTTTTAACACCATCTCATTGGCAACATAGAAAAACCAATGAGTACTTGTGGTTTTACAGCATTAATTCAGCAGCACACTCATCCTTCAACTCTTGGATTATCAATTCAGTTCCCGTTTGCTGCCTCTCCAGAGAGACAACTGGTACTTGTCACGTTAAGTGTTCCAGTGTAATTACATTTGTGCGCATGCTGAGTGAAAGGCGTATGAATTGTCATTAGACATATTCTTTAAACACGAACAGAGATTTTAGTAGCTTTAATTTGTTATTTCAAAAATATTGTCCTGAAGCTCAAACAACAACAACAAGATGGGATTATAAGATCCGGAGAGAAATTCTGGTGTTTTTGTCTAAATCTTAAGATTTACAACCTGACAAAAAAAATTAATCAAATATTGATGAATAAACCAGTACAGTAAGTGTAAAAACACATCGTCAACTAAAAAAAACCTGCCTTGTGAGGTGTCTGTTTATGGAGCTTGTCCAAAAAGGAACTGTTTAGAGATAACATATATATGAGATTTGGTTAATTAAGAACCAAATCTCTCGATGGCTCATCTAGGCGATGATGTTGGAGCACACTGAGTGGATCAAATGTGTTTCCTTTTTTTTATGTTGTGCATAATAATCAGACTCACACCCCCACAGTGTTAAATGTGCAACTCTCTCAATCTTTGCAGCTCGCTCTGATGTTTTTCTCGTGTTTCCAGGACACAGTCGCACACAAATTCCCTCACAAAGAAAGTGATGCAGTGACACTAGCATAACGTTAAACTGTTAACACCCTGCGCATTCGCAAAAGTGATATACGAACGACACTGTACTGTTATCACTACGTGTTAGATACTCTTGTGTATGTTAACGTAGATCAACAGCAAGCCAAACTCAATTTCATGAGCCAAGAAGCTGAGTGTCTTGCTCCTCTATTATGTTTTCTTGACACAACTTTGAGCAGTGGTGTGGAAAAGCTCAATGAAAGGTTGAGTGAAACTATAAGAAACAGAAAAATAAAATATGCATCAGCTCTAAATACACAGAATAAACTTCTAGTGTCAGAATAGAATTAACATGAGCTGCAGTTAAGAAACAGTCACGAAGTAACCGTTGCTATGTAAATAAAAACTATCAGGCTTTTCTAGAATAAACACATTTGGAAAACAATCTCAAAATAAACTAACAAAACATATAACACCAAACAGAATACAGAAGTGCACAAGCTTTGATACAAGCAAGACATTCTGTTTCAGATTTTGGAAATCTGTGAATTTTAGTTCCACAAATACAATCAGGATACCTGACATCACCTGTACAGATACCCCACTGACAGTGGAGAACCATTCTTTTTAGAGTCCTGACTTAAAAACTTTCTGCCGGTCTGCTAGTCCACAATGTACATTAGCATGTGTTTACTACTGTAGCTTGTGTTTGTGAGACGGTCACGCACATGGTAGCTGCGCTGTGACATAAAATTGGCATTAGCCAATGAAACGCGGCCCCTGTGGTAAGGTCCATTCCAAACTGCAACTGCCTCTGCTACCCACACTGCATTGCTATCTCAAAATTCTCCTTCAAAATAAAATACAACTTCCAGCCTGGGACAGAACAGACAAATTTTTTTCCCCACTTTTTCTCACTTTACAACCCACCATCCTCAGTGTATCTTATTGGTGTTTTCTTTGAAACAGATAAACATGAAGTAGCACCTGGCTGTGAAACGAAAGTCGAATGATTCGTGATTTACAACATTTTTGACTAATAAATATTTGAACCGCTACATCCGATTGCATTGGTTGGTTCATTAATGCTGGTAAAAACAAATATCTCTTTCTCATTGCACGAAATTTCTCCAGTTTTGATTTTGACTTTGTGTTGTTGGGTCTCGTGTCCAACCGATCATTTCACCTGTTAACAGATTTAGGCCGCAAAACTTCTTCTACGCTTCCGCCCCATCCAAATGACTTTCCTGAAAAGATTACATTTTAGTCAGATTATTTGTGACCAAACCCCAGCTCAGGAGTTGCTCGCTCTGGCTACAGCCGCCATCTTTCGCCGTTTGGCATCGACTTGGCAAGTGGACGAGCGCCGACGTATGAAATAGAAAAATATCTGTGAAGCCAACTCCACAGGGAGTTCCTTAAAATAGAGGAGGTATTTTCATTTTTGTTATATCCTTGTTCTGCCGCTCCCTCTCCGTACGGCTGCTAATTACAACACAAGCAGCTGTTTCCCTGCACTTCCTGCCATCACACATTTGACATTCATCGCTCTGCGTGTCGCCCACGTACGCGTACGCGGCGGCACGTTCGCGCACACGGAGGCGAGGCGGCGCAGAACATGTTGCTGCATATTTATGACACATTAAAAACAACGAGAGGCGTGATGAGCTTGTCATTTCTCAAGCCGTGCAATCGTCAAAAACAGGCGCTAAAGACATTGCAGCGGACAGAACCTCCGTCCGGGAGAAGAAGAGGAGTGGACAAACACAATCTACTTGGGAATGTTAGCAATCTTCCAGCCCCGAAAAACCATTTCCCTTTGTCAGCTGCTTTCTGTACGACTCTGCATGAACCGTGTATATGGGGATGGGAGTGCAAATGCATCAGATGAATTTTAAATGTGCCCTGGAATCAGCCCATTAGATTCTTAACTCTGCTATGGAGATAAAACGGGAGCAAAAGGAAGCATTTCATTTTTTTTTTAGTTCTTTATGAGTAGGTCATTTGCCTTTTATGTCATACTCTCTCTTCCTCTATTCACAGCTTGCAGTAAAAAGCCACTGAGACATCATGGTGTTAAAAAGCATCACTTCCAGAAGCGGTCCTTTCTCCCCCCCCCCCTCTCTGTTATGCATTCAGAGTTGATAGTTGTACTTCACTCAGAGGACACAGCCATGAAAAGGTGACTTACTTTCAGAGAATCCCCTCATTATGGTCAGTTCTGGTGGTGACGGACAGTGGAGGATGAATGAAATGGAGAAATTGGGATTAAAACGTGGATTTGGTGGCAGACTGACACTACCTTCCAAAAGTATACCTACACATTTTGTCTGTCTTTATTTGTTAGTAATAAATACTATTAGAATTAGAATTAGAATTATCAGTGATGTAGTGAAATACATTTATTTTACACATAAATCCCCCCCCCTCCCATTATGGAGCAATGCATTTTTTTCTGTCTTATTTATTAACCATATTAATGCAAACACACTCGGCGCTATGAATACTTGAAGGACTGCAGTGGATAATATTTGCACGCGTCTTGTTTTGCTTCTATGTCTGTTCACCTAATCTTAATAACTTTATTTGATGTGGATGGAATAAAAGGTTTGAAGCTGCAAAAGATGACAGTGATGTTTGCTTTCCAGCAGGACAGCCACACAACTACAATGGAATGGTTCGAATCTAAGTGAATTTATGCATTGGAATGACCTAGTCAAAGTCCAGACATAATTTCATATGAGAATCTGAAGCAAGACATTCCAGAAGCTCTTCATCTGGTTTGCAACGAAGCATGTTTTTGTTTTTCTTTTGTGAAATTTCTGTGTTTAAAACTGTTGAAAAGTGATAAATAGTCCACAACACCTGCAACTTGATGGGCTACAGCAGCTACAGCTACAAAATATTGACAACAGGAAGCTGAGCAAAAGTGCACTCCACACCTTTCTGATTTTAATTTCTCAATTTCCATCCATCCTTGTGATAGAGAACTGGCTCTATTTGGATCTTCCAGCTGAGCTCCTCACCTGATCTCTTCAATTTCAGTGTCATGCGCTCCTTACATATCCAAGGAGGAACACATTTCATAAAATACGTAAAAGGGGAAGCAAATTTATAATGTACAATAAAAAACCCATACAGTAAGCTGAAAGGAGTACAATAACCAATTTGACGTTAAGAATAAAAAGAAAACAGTTTATTTAATATCATATGCTTACAAATCAATATACTAACAAGGTGGTGTCAGAAAGAAGTTCTCCTTCTATCTGCTGTAAAGATCCAGCACAGAGGGTCATTCCTGGCCACTTCAATAACCTTTTGCAATGCAAGTTTTATTATTTGACTCTTTGTTTTTTGTTGTTTTTGTTAGCTTTTGTTCCTTTTGAAATCAACTGGGCCATTTTGATTGGCCAGACTCCAGTTTATCAACATCATAACAACTTTGGCGAGAAGCCATATCAAAAGCCCTGTTGTCAAGCCAACCAGAAACAAGCTTCTACTGACCATGGTCAGCTGTGTTCGCTTTCTAGTCGGAAATTTTGCTTCCTAACTCAAACCATCAAAATTACAGGTGTGGCGATGCAGAGCAGGTGTTCTGTTTTGGAAACCATATGGTTTCATCTTAGCCGCGCAAACAATGCAATCCTGTTAAAAAATGAGAGCGGAAGAAGGGAGAATGGAAAGAGGTGCTGACCGCAGTAGAGACGACACACAAGTTGTTTAAAACTGAATTTAGAATTCCGTCTGTGTTCTCATCCTCAGCTATATCGTCACGACAGAAAAACGAAATCCTGGATTGGAACTGCTAGAAAGAACACTTCTTCCATTTTTGGGAGCTTGAAGTGTAGCAGTCGCTCCTCCGTGACTAAACGTGTTGGCAGAGGCTGGTTGGTCGTCTGATCAGGAACCGCCTTTTGGAGGTTTTCCAGACATGCTCAGAGGAGTGAAACCTTGGGGCTAAACCCAGAACTTGCCAGAGGGACGATATATATGCTTTCTGGCTTGAGCAAATATGTGTTGTATTTTTTAAAGATGCCCTCTGTCAATACTGTATCATGTTAACATGAAACATCAGATTTTTAGCAGTGCTCATTAGGAGGTCTCATGTCCTTTGATCGTGCTAAAACAGAATATTGGACCGGCATTACTGGCAACTTGGAAACATTTATTAATGCATGTGCACTAAGGGGTTTTATGATGCAAAGCACTTTGAACTGCCTTGTTGGTGCCGCAGTCTACTGACTGGTAAAAATCCATACTTCAGATCTACATGGATTTGAATCCTCGGTGATGATCAAGCCACTCATCTATTTGATTTAATGACTGTTCTTCAGTAAATTTTCTAGAAAAAGGTTTTCTATGTGCTGAATAAGATTATAAGCTTGAACTGACCCAATTGTCACAGGTTATTTGGACTCTTTGCTTTCATTATTTTCCCCTGTATTGATTTCTTATTTTCCTTCATACATGCTGGTCTCAGTCTTGTCATGTTATTCTTTGTGATAGTAACAGTGAGATTTACTGTCCTCCCTTGCTGCCTTCTGTCAGTCCCCTTCCCTTCCTCTTCCCCAGCTGCTAGCAGTTTACCTTGTTAAGTCTGACACAGTCCCTTCCTGGCTCTAGTTAGTTTTCCTAGTGGTTCCTCTCTCTCCCTCCTCAGTTCACCTATCTGGTCTCATCTCACACTTGTAACTCATTAGCTAATCAGGGAGGTCTTTTGTTCCAGGATTCACTCTCACATTCTCCTAACTAAACTCCTTGCTGGAGTCTGCTAAATCCCATCAAATACGCTTCATTCTGCTTGTTGTTACTATTAATTTTGTTCTGCTCTGGCTCCCTGCATTCCCCATGGCTTTTTGTTGTTGTTGTTGAAAGTTTTTGCTTCTCATTTAAACTTTCACCACCCTCCCAGGTCCTGTCTGCACTTTGGTCCATCAAACTCATGCACCCTGACAGTGTCACCCTTAATGTTGTCTCTTCGGTGCAGTGGACAAAGAAGATAAAGATATTAACTTAAAATGTAGAAATTTTATTATTGTGTATCTTTTTGCATTTTGTTTTGTTGCATTTTTATTATGGAGTCACATTTTTGTACGGCACAGTTCTTTTCTCGTCTGTCGAGCACCCACAATTTAACTTTACTGTACAATACAGTGAAAATAAACTCTATTCTATTCCATTCCATCTTGGTTTTCATTGTACTGTGAAAATAATCTGGGAATCTACCAATATGGGTTGCACAAACACGGGGCAAATTCTTAAGGATGAGTGGTGCAGTGTATTTCTCTATCTTTTTCTTTTCTCAAATCAAAACTTGCCTCCAGCAGATGATATGGCTCCCCAAACTTGCCATTTATTTGAAAAACTTTTCGCTGAACCTTGAGCAGCTTGAATGTGCTTTTCCGCTCTTCTTCCAGACTCTGGAAATTTTATAAAAATATAAAAAAAAAAAAATTCTTTAACAGGTCTTTGGAACACTGAATAACTCCACGGTCATCTTTGCCTCTTTGGTTAGGTAAGATGCTGTGATGGTGTCTGGGTCAGTAGTACATTGACAAAGACAATATGGGACTTATAGTCCATCTCCTGGATAAAATTGCACATGGTCTCAAATGTCCTATTTCAAGTCTTGAATGGTGTTTGCTTCAAAACCTTTTCGAGGCAGTAGTAGTTATCTGTTTTCCTTCCTCTAAACTTTCCACAAACATACTTTTTGATCTTGCACAGGCTTACCCCCTGGAAAAAAGGCAAATATTTTTTTTGTTGGATAGCAGGCTCCTCCACGACTGATCAAGTCCTAACATTGCCCATAACACAGCAATTCTGTTTTAAAACTAGTAGCAATTCTTTCATTATTATTTTTTTTTAATTAAAAACTGAACAGCAAAATTAGCACAATTCCACGAGTGAAATAGATCAGTCTCCCTAATGAATCCATATAATGTGTAAGTTGCACTTCTTGGATCAATTCGTGGTGCTAAATTAGAAATACTCCAGTTTACTGAGATGCACCTGTACTTCACTCTCGACAACCACAGACTGCAATCTTGACTCTTTTTTTTCTTCCCCCCTGTCGCTCCTGTGTTTGTTTTAATAGGCTACCGGTGTCCAAAGGAGCGTCCAATCCGCGCACACAGCCGCCGCGAGCCGAGGTTTCTCCTCGCTGCGTGTCTCAAACTGCACGCAGCCACACAGACAGAGCAGTAAGACGAGGAGGAGCCGCGGCTCCGCAGGACGGACCGCGTAAACGGAAGGCAGCTCATGCGCTTGGATTTTCATGGGCAGAGAGAACTGTCACCGCTCACAACACAGTGAGACAGCAGACCTTTCCCTCGCTGCTCTCTGCCGCTCACTGCGGCTCATTAACTCGGCTTCTAATATTAATTAATACACAAATAAGTCTGGATATCTTGCGCAAACACTACAACAGTAGCGGCGTTTATGTGGTTTTTCTAGTTTTTTTTTTCTTTTCTTACCCCACGCTGGATAAAATTGTATAAAAAGTATTTTTCTTTTCACCTGCACTGCTTGAACCGCAGAATCCGTGAGTCGTCGGAGGAAGAGGGGCTTCCTCCTCATTTCGCATCTATAAGTCTCTCCCTGGAACCGCATCATCTAAAATCTGTAAGTCGTCACAATGAATGTTTTTTTCTCTTAACTTTTTTTTTTTTGCTGTATTTACTTTTTGTTTTGGAAACTTAAATATAAATAAATAAATAAATAAATAAATAAATAAATAAATATATATATATATATAGAATTTATTTTTTTTAATTGAGTTTAATAACTGGAAAGCTACATTTGGCATATTTGTGCACACCGAGATGCCAGGAGGGATTTGCATTATATTAAAGCTGCTGAAGCAAAATGATCTGCCTAGACATTTTCCTCATATTTATGCTGTAGCTGGATGAATAACAACTGCTTGCATATCTGGCAAAGTGGGAAAAAAATACAATTCTTCAGTATTTGATGTCTCTTACAGTTATTTTCTACATTAATTAAGCTATTATAACCAGTCTCTCTTCTGAAGGAATGCTGATTGACTTGGTTCTTAATTGAGGGTAATGTTTAGAAATACCATACTCTGATTCTCCTTTGGTAATTTGTTGCTCATTTAGTAGACATTTCCTGCAGGAACTGTGGTCAAAAGCCTTTGTAGGATATTCGAATTGTGTCTTTTCTGCTCAAAGTCAGAAAAAAGTGAAGAAGGTGATTCCTTTATGTGTCAGGCACAAATGCACACATGTGAGAAACATGTGCAGTCCTTTCACGCTGCATGTCTGGATTCTCTGTCAAATGATGAGAGGAACCAAGATGAGGCACCTACATGGTGATTAAAGGTTAATGTATGTGACCTTTCTGTGCTTGTTTTTATTAGAAACAAGGGGATAAATAACAATTCTTTCTTATTTGCACTCAAAAGTGTAATATTCACGATCTACTGTCAGTCAAATCAACCTTCTCTATTTATGTGTGCAGTATTTTTTATTTTTTTTAAAAACACGTTTCATGGCTGCAGCTCCATATAGATCAACTTAGCAAAGTCACAGAAAATGGGTGGTTTAAATAGGGATGCCTTCATTGACCCACCGCCCACAATACAGAAACAAAATGAGCAAATTCTTCCTGAACGCCGCCTCATTTCAGTCTCCAGTCGGTGCACGGAATAGTGTTTTAAATTCAGGAAGACGTCAGCCAGTATATTAGGAAGATTCCTTTTGGTTTCGTACAACCATAGTGCAACAGCCTGTGCCATCGGGTTTCATTAGAGGCTTGATCGGCATCAGAGAGCAGAAAATGCCAAACTCTCATGTACGCATGAGCTGTGCAACACAGAGGAGGACAGGAATAGCAGCAAACACACAATCAGCCTGTCGGAGAAGGAACAGGGGAGAGAGAGAGAGAGAGAGAGAGAAAGAGAGAGAGAGAGGGACAGCTGTAAGTGAAGATCTTTACAGACAGGCATGCTCAGATGTGTAAGTTGCCCTGCGGAGAACTGGACTTGGCTGGCCGCGTGTTTGTCTGCTTTCTGGTGGCTCAGAGATAACTCTGTCATCCATCAAGCTGTGAGCGAGCGATCCGCCTCGGTGTGGGTCGACCTGTCTGCAAGATCACAAAACGGGTGGGCGCAGAAGAGACGGGAGTCCAGAGAGCTGCCTGAAGGGAAAGACGTAACTCATTAGAGCTAGTAGTGGGGGATAATGGGGTAATTGTTTTATTACTAAACTTCAGTAAGGAACAACTCTTCAAAATGATCATTTTTATTTTGAAGCAAGGCTCTGTTCAAAGGTTACAAACGAGTTGCTGGTTACAGAGATCCAGATTGTTTAGTTGAGACTCTTGAAGCTTATGGCCAATCAAGGAGGTTTCACACTAAAGTGGATTTCCACCATCTTAAAGCAACTCCAGTCTCAAAAAGCACTGCTGTCTTCTATGTAAACACCGTTTTATGAACATTTAAACCATCGTGACGTTTCCGTCACGTTGGGTATTTGCACCAAAGCGGATGATTATTTGTACAGTGAAATGAAGGTTGGAGGCGATGTGTGGCTAATAATCCTCCGGTGTGAAACATTTACTGACAATACAGAAAGTGAAGGTGTTTCTAGTTATAGTATCTGCCAGTTGTAAAGTGAAGAGGTGAAAAAGCTAAAACTTTATTATTATTATTATTATTTTTGCATCATCTTTTTTTTTCCTTTTTTCTGACCAGAATAGTTTTCCTCGTTCCACGCTCAGTAGGTGTTTCACACGGGAAGGTTCACCACCTCCTACCTTTATTTCCAGAGTAAATAAGCATTGGCTTCTGTGTAAATAACGCAGATGGTTGACGGTTCACAAAACGCATTCGCCTAAATCTCTGCGACTGCAGTCTTTGTTCTTGGCCTCTATCAGACCAGCTGTTAGCTTCAGCACACCTGAACTAATCTGGATGAAAATCATCAGGAGATGTTTCTGCTGAAGGTAGGAACATCACCTTCTCACAACCTTCCCCTCAAAAACCCCGACCAATCCTGTCAAAGCTTTATTCACGCGGCTATTACGTTGTCCCTCTGTGCCTATTTTTGGACAACGGTCCCTCTGTGATCATGCGACATGCAGATCGCTGCCCATGAGAAAACACGACTCCCAAAAAGACTCAAGTCAGCGTGCTGCACAAACCGAACTTCTGTGTTCGTCCTTGCCTCTCCACATACGCACAAAGTAATCTAATTGACTCCTGTCGCACAGGGAAGTTTAGCTGACCTGCACCGGCGTTGATAGTCCTTGGTTTTAATAAGGCGTAGTGGTTCATGTTTTATTCATAGATACCCGCAAATAACTCTGCATGTCTGAGCCTCATAATCGGCGATATGATGAACAAGACAACCTTTAATTAACCACGCAGGGCAGTTGACGCGTCTCACACTGCCTTACGCCTCCTTGGTAAGACAAATCACGAAAAGATCACTTGAATTGGTGTGATTACAGCCACGAGGTGGCAACGCAGGTAAAGCAGGAGCAGCCAGTTGGATTATATGTCTTATCAGGAACTCTGGATTCTAATAATTTCTGCCTCTGCCTTTCTTCACTCCAGTTCTTAGATTTTGAACTACAATCAAATATAGGGCACACCATGAAAGAAAAACAAAGAGTGAAACTAGCCATTCAATTTAGCATCCAACCCTAAAGCCATGAATCAACTACCCACTTCAGCATCATTAGCCACCAGCAGAGTAAGGTTAGTTTTTCTCACATAGATTACACGTTGCATTTATTCACCAAAGGAGGATCGAAAAACTATTTCTTTCTGTCATGGTGCATGCTTTCCTCCTGGGGGCTGAACCTTATCCCTCACACCACTGATTAAGTGTTTTAGTTTATTATGCACATCCCAATAAAAGGAGTGTTACTGACCATCGTAGAGCACTGAACACGTTCTTTCTTCCTATCTCATTGCAATATGTTGCTCCTTCTGTCCATTTTATTCTAAAGGAAGCAAAACCTGACTAAACAAAACTAAAATTAGATATTCTCTACAGAATAGGAAAAAACTGAAAGGTCACCCAACCTTCTTTTTGTTAGCAAGCCATACATCAGGCTACAACAGATCCAACACTGTGGTTTAACCTTTTTGATTATGAAGTCATTGAGCCAGAGGTCTTTGAATCAATAATAGACAATGTATCATTTGGCAGCCAATGACTGCCTGTGTGTGTGAGGAGACACTTTTAGAGATACCCAAGGCAATATAAGTCAGACGTACTGAGAATCTTGACTGGTTGAAGTCCAGTCCAGACACCATGTTCAGCTTTTTCCTGTGTTTTGCTGTTTTTCTGCAAACTGTTCATTAAACAGAATAACATGAACCCTCCCAAAAGCAAGTTTAGTACACAGGTGCACAAGTTACATCACATAAGGCACAAAGCAGCTGTTCAGGCAATTGTTCCTCTGGGGATGTAATTTTTTTCTTGTCAATTTCCCCATTGTTCCAGCGGGAAGAAGCAAGAGCAACATGTCATTTCAGAAAGAGAATGAAGACTGTTCCAGTCGTCAGGACGCTGCTTTTCAGTTTTGCCAATAGTTTCCGTGAAGGCCGGATGGATTATCAAAGTCAGCAGACTGAAACAAGCACGGCTGCAAAATTTTTAAGTGGGATTTGACTCAAGCCACTTGGCTCCCCATGTTTGTCCCTCTCAAGACTTCATCGACCCAAATAAACACGAATGAGAATTAGTTGTTTATTTCTCAGGAGACTTTCTTTGCTGAAAAAAAAGTACTTTTGCCAAATACTACACTGGAAATTAATACCTCATTACCCAGCAGTGTATTTATTTGTTAGACCAGGATCATATCTTTAAATGCTGCAGTGCAGCGAACGCAAGCAGCTCTCTTGTTTGCGTGGTATGAGTCAGATAATAACTTTATTCATGCATTCATTCAGGGGTCTTGTGCGCGGCTCTCCAAGCCAAAAAAGAGAATCTGCTGTCGTAAAATTGAATTTCACAGTCATCTGTTCCAGTTATCTCCGCCCCGTTAAGCTGTTTGCCAAGCGCAGGTGGCTGGATTTAGCGGCGGAGGCGCTGCCATCATTTGAATACGAGGCTGGAACTCGGGAGGAGGAGAGGAGCCCATGAAATTAACGAGTGGAGAATGTAATTATCCCAGCGTCACTGTTCGTGTAACGCAAGTGAAGCCGCGCTGCGACACATCCACTCTACGGCAGCGCTGAGTCCACTGCACTTCAGACATTGGAGCAGCCGAAGTAGCATCAGTAGGTGGCGCTAGAATGGAGCGCGTGTAGCTGAAGCCCCCGGTAAACAGAAAAGACACACACACACACACACACACACACACACACACACACACACACACACACACACACACACACACACACACACTCGCAGAATGATTTCCTCGTAGTTCAGTGTTTAACGTTAACACGCCTCTGTGTCTCCTCCGGCTTGTTGTGCCCTTCTTCTCCAATAATACCTGAATTCAGTTGGCAGCAAAGCTACTCGGGACGCCGCAGCTGCGCAGCTGGCCGTGAAACGTGCTTCTCCGCTGGCCGGATTTATTGAATGTTCCCAATCTGAAATCATGAAAGATTTATTAGCCACGTCGGCGGGCGTGCGCTTTCACATCGCCTTTCAATTATTTTATTGCGCACACAAAGTCGACGCGCATATTTACCGCGAGGTAAAAAGCAAAACAAAATCACATTGGAGGATTAAAGACCTAAAGCTCTATTTGTCGATTTTAAAAGAAAGCCTTCCCCGGAGCATAGTGTGACTAAAAGATGGGTGCAGGAGCTCATTATTGAGTAGCCGAGAGTCTGAGCAAGCAATTGAATCAAGCATCCTTTTAGCAGTCAATTTCCGTCCTCTTTTCTAGTTCCTAATTTGATTTTCATATTTTGTGCAGTGTAGCAAAAATTGTTGACCCTTCCAACACCCACCAAATTGTCTGTTCATACTCCACCCTGCAGGCAAAGGATGCGAGCAAACCCTGTGTTGGTATTCCAAACAACTTTTACAATGAATAGGCAACTCTTCTGATTTGAACGGTCTTCATAGTGACGTCTGATTGTCTCATTTCACATGTACTCTTGGCATTTCTCTGTGATGTAACTATCTGACCAAAGTCTTCAGCTGTTCTGTGTTAGGCAGGCTGTGTATTTAGTTTCATTCTCCTGCAAAATGAACCTCTGTGTCAGTCGTTCTTGCAGCCTCTAATAGGTTCTCCTCCTGAGCAGCGTATCTGTCCCTGCTTAAGTAAAGAATCCCCACAGCATGACTCTTTTAACACTATGTTCCCCTTGATATTTTATATTCAAGGGGATGTGTGGTTATGGTTGTATTTTGCAAGTAGAAAAAAAAGGTACATTTTGGTTTCATCTGACCACTGCACCCTGTTCCACATGTTTGCTTTGTCTGTCATGAGTTGCGAAAGTCTGGTCTTTTTGCTCTGTTTAAACATCGGGTTTCTTCTTCTACTTGTCTGTTTATTTTTGTCCCACTTGCCTTGGATGCTGCATGGCTTAGGTGGACGATTATGTCTAGGAGGGTTTTTGGCTGTTCAAAGCTAACACTCAGAAAATCAAAATATATTGAAGTCTGCAGTTTTAACAGAAAAAAATGTGAAAATGTTTGAAGAACATTAATACCTGTTATTTTCATTTCCTTTTCTCTTTTTTCTCTTTACTTTTACTTACTTTCAGAAATACCCATCTTTCCTTTTATTAGATGTCTGTCCATCATTTTTCCTTTAAATTTTCTCACTTTGTCATGTTTTGCCTTCCTTTGAGCCTTTGTGGCAGCCTTCTGTCATGCAGTCATGGATGGGCGTAACCTGAGGTTACTGACACACATGGCTTGTCTCGAAAAGTTTCTTTTTGAACTCAAAGCGCATTTTATCCATTTCCTTGGATCAAGTTACAGAGTTTCCAGACAGAATAAAAATAAATTAATCCATTGAAATTTTTTTATTTCATGTATTTCTAATCAAGGCAAATGTCCAGGTGGATGTTTTGGGCCTTTGTTTGGACTCAGTTTAAATTCTTTTGACCCAGCCTCCACATTCAGTGCTAAACTAAGACGTCTGTTCACACACCTGAAATCAGTCCAGGACCAGCATCAGATGAGGAAACAAACCCGCCCATCTGCCTCTACTCTTGTTCCCTTTTGTCTTTTTCCCCACAGTTGAGTTCATTCACCTCTCAATCAAGTTCTCTGCAGCAGGAACACGTTCTCCTGTTCACGACACTTTCCCATCCCGTAGAAAGGAAGTTGTCTGCAAGTCAGTCATCAAATAATAATCCCACATCCAAACAGGGGGCTCTCCTCTCTCTCAATGAGGTCGTCTTGATGACCTGAACCATCTGAAACAAAGGATGGTTCACAAAGTCCCACATTGCTGTCCCACTTTCACTTCTCTACTGTTGACGGCCCCATGTCTCAGGGTGTCCTAAAATCCCCGTTCTTGTCCATTTGAAGAACGTTGAACTGGTCCTGCTGCTGCTGATGAGGTGTCCTGTTGAAGGGGCTACTCAGTAGAGACCCCGTCTTGCTCCAGGAGACTGCTGGATGTCCCTCCTTCCCGGTGCTTTTTCACTTCTTCCGTCTCTGTGGATAATGTCTGTGTTAGCTGAATGATGTATTCACAACATTGGGACAAACCTTTTGCCCCCACATCCAACACGACAACGACAAAAAGCACCGTCTCTTTCCCCAAAAGCATCTTATATGGGGTGAAACCAGTACTGGCATAGACACTGCTGCAGTATGCCATTGTCACATATGGGAGCCACAAATCCGAGTTTAGCTGGTTGTCCTCTGCAAACAAAGACAACATTTGGCTGATTAAATCGACTGTGGATGGAATGGGGATTTTCTTGTTTATTGGAAGTTTGAGAGCTGGCATGTCTCCCTTAATAAAACTGACATAAACAACGTCTCTTGATCTAAATGAGACATTGTACTAAATGGATTTGTAGTACCAGACCTACAAATCCATTCCGCTACCAGAACCTTTGGTATTTCATGTGTCCCTTGATTGGGTAAAGGACATGCCTCAGTCCTTTTGGAAAAAATAACAATATTGACGCCCAAAAGATCAGACGCTATGCTCTCATATTGTCTGTCGACCACAGATGTTTGGAGGGGCCGCCAGTAAGAGGACAAACTTTGATTTAAGGATCAAAGTTTAAATCAGAGAGCCACTGTATTTCCCAAATTTTACAGAAGCTCAATCTCACCTGCTAATTTTGATTTCAGAATCCAGAGTTTTAGGTTTTGCACCACAGAGACTAATCCGAAAGTTACCTGTTGAGAAATGACTGAGAAACCGATCTCTGCTCAACTTGTCCTAAGCCTCCTCATTCATAGACGGATGTGCTGTAGCCAACCGTATTTCATGCTTTGCTGTGAAGGGGTTTCATATATATTGTCACTGCTTTCTTTAACTGGGAATAATTATTTCTGGCTTCAGAAGAGATTCCATTGTGGACATCTTGTGCATGACCAGATAACAGACGGGACAAAAAAGTCTCTTGACAGACTCGTCCCATCCATTAATACTGGATGCCAATTCAAACCGCTTCATCCAGTCAGACCAGCCTTTGCATTTAGCTGCATTTAACAGCAACATAAGCTGTATTTTTATGTTTTACTCGGCTAATAAACAGTATCGCCTGAAAAATGTCTTGTGTCAATAGATTATACAGATATAGGTCAAAGTTCTACCCATTACAACTTTAACCTTGAGGCAGAGAACACGGCAGTAATTTAAATGCATAAGTAATGAATGAATTTCACAGCATTGTGATGTCACTATTACTTTTACGTAGAAGCCATACAAAGGGTGTCACGTGTCTGCAACCACACGGACAATTTCTCTTCAATTTTTATAACTAATAACACAAAAGAAACAAAACTTTTTGTTGGTAAGCTTAAGAGGAGTCTGATAGCCTAAACCAAGCCAGCAGCTCAATTATCAAGTTCAAACATTTGTTTTTGTCCATTTATAATTGCATAGATAGATAGGGCAAGTTCATTCAGGGATTTTTCATTTTTTATTTTTTTACAAGTCAAGAGCTGGCTGTAAAGAGATAAAGAGACCCCACATTATTAGAGAAAATGGTAGGAAGCACAAAGCTGGGAAAGAAAAAAGCTTTGACAGTCATTGTGAACAAAAGATTATTTCGATGATAGACGATTCGGAAATCATTTCAGGGCTCAAAGAAATGTCTAGCAAGAGGATTAGTGGCACATCAGCTCCACTGAAGTCCCTCTGACCTGCATGTGGCTTGAAAGAACAGCCCAATATAGTTTTGGGTAATTAATGGATTGGCAGCGTATTCCCCCTCCCACCCCCCCTCCTCCTCCAAGGACAGCGCCGTGTGCTTTATTGGAGGCTGCTAATTCTGATTTATTACAGTAGCTCTCGACTATAAGGCCACGAACGACTTCCTTTTACTGTTCGGCTTTTTCTTTCTTTTTCATTTTGGCTCATACTCTTTATGACTCACAGGGTCTGCTGGAACACTGAGTTTAATCATCCCTATTAACGGGTTCAGTGATTGATCTGCGGTGTCGAGGGAGAGCTTTTATGTAGACTCAGGTGGCTTTTTCTTTTGTTTTTTGGGTTTTTTCCCTAGCCCCCACCTATAAAAGAAGATTGTTTTCATCTTTGTCAAATTCTGATGGCACAGTTTCAAGTTGAATACAACCTTGTTTGTGATCAAAAAGCAGGGAGCTAATTGAGTTCATTTCTGTGATTTGTAATCAAATTGCAAACGATAAATAAATTTAAAAAACCCAGCCGAACAGGCAAACGAACAAAAAACAGGTCTTTTTTTTTTGATTCACTTCTTAAATTTATGATTCTGAAAGTCAAGTCTTTTCTGTTGTAGTTGTTTTTCTTTCATCGTAGGATTGAAAGAGTTTGGTAGGGTCTACATAGTGTATAGTCTCTAAGGATCTGCCAGGCCTTTCAGAAGGAGCTTTTGCAGGATTTCTTTGCGAAGGGAAATTTATGCTCCAGCACCAGCGAGACAGCATTTGGCAGCACATCCGATCTCAGGTTGCCTAATCTGCCCAATAATTAATTACTACATTCCAGGGAAATGAAATATAAAAATAGCATTTGGATAATGGCATGAAATAATTGTTTTCCAAAATTGGTTCAAGTTCAACCATTTTAAAGATTTTTGCTTGTTCTTTGCTTTCAAATGTTTCGTGATATGTTTTTATAGTTAGATGTTCACAACTGTCTCAATCTGAGGATGGTCTGATCTCCAATGGCTGACAGATTATGTTGTTATTATTGTTATTGATATTATTATTATTATTTGTTAGCTATAATGATGCACTTGTTGCAGCATAATTCCAGTAATAAGACTTCCATAGGTTGTAGCTATAAGTGGAAAAATCTGTGATATTTGGAATTTGTTGTGGCTAGTGACAAGGTTCTTATTAATACAAAATAATAGTATATTTTGTCATATTTTACCTTCAAACGTTAAAAGAACATGCTTCTGTTCATGCAATGACAGGAGCAAATGAAGCAGCTCTTCCATAAGGTTTGACATTTTGTGAAAGCAGTACCTATGTTGGATATTAGGTCTGGGTCGACGCTATAAACCTCAGTGTTTCTGTGTGCATGTGACCTATGTTTTATTTAATTTTTGGACATTGACCTCATAGTGAAAATCAAATACATTGTACTCCTGCTCTTTCAGTCGATTCCTGAAGACTAAATATTGATTTTGCTTTACAGCTTTTCAATTTGCACCACAACGTATGTGTGTGTGTATGTGTGTGTGTGTGTGTGTGTGTGTTGTTTAGAGACCCTCTGGTTGCAAATCTTTAATCCTCATGCTTCTCTATAGCTCTTTCCTATGGTCACTGCTGTATCGATTTGCATGACCGCTGCTTGTGTTAACCTAATTTATAATGCAGCGTTTTGCTCATTTTCCCTTCCCTTCTTTCTCTTATCAGTTTACATTTTACGTGTTTCTATTTTTAGCTCCTGGTCACAATATTAAAGAAGTGTTTG
Organism: Micropoecilia bifurca; assembly: GCA_903067075.1. Taxonomy (NCBI): domain Eukaryota; kingdom Metazoa; phylum Chordata; class Actinopteri; order Cyprinodontiformes; family Poeciliidae; genus Micropoecilia; species Micropoecilia bifurca. The sequence goes on along the minus strand of CAEGAF010108433.1, from coordinate 40,411 downwards.
AGCACTTGTGCTGCCATGCAGTTCTTCTTCCTGCTACAGCACGTTTATCTCTGATAGCACTTGTACTTCTCTCTTGGCCCGTTTCCCTCCGTCTGTTTACAGCTTGTTAGAAGCCAAACACGGCCTGCCCCCTGACCCAGTGGGGCGTATAAGACTCTCTCTCTTGCCTGGAAGAAGAACCGTCATTAAAAACCTTTCAAGCGAAGCTCGGTGGCAGAAATACTCAATTAAGTTTGCTTTTCTCATAGGTGTCAGCTGGGATCTGCTTCCACTATAAGTACACACGGAAGTAGAAGCTTGGTTAAAAAGAAAATATTAATGATGATATTTGAGATTTATGCACGTAGAAAAATACATTTTAAAACTTTATTTGTGGAGTTTTTCCTCTGCCAGAGCTTAGCGTTGACTGATAAAATGAGGAACGATCAAACTGAATGTGAAAAAAAGGAGACAAAGATGAGAGATGTAATGCCATGGTGGAATTATCGGGATTTCTGTTTTGTTAGTATCTTTTTTTTTGTGAAACTGAAAGGGAAATGGGAATTTTGAAGACTTACGATGTGCAGATGGAGCAGTGGAATAGAGAGAGCTGCTTAGTCAGTCACATAGATGACAGGCCTGGACTCGGCCCATCTGTCGCCATCTTTTCCTCTCTCTGAACCGGCTCTAGAGATCCCAAGTCTGTTTCCGTGCCAGTTGCTCCTGCGCATGTGAAATACTGTCCTACGCTGCAACATAAAAGTGGAAAAGATTTACCAAAGCAGAACCAGAAGATAAATATTTTGTTCTTTCTTTTTGTTTGATCAGAAATTAAAATGCGTTTTTTTGTCGAGCTAAACTCTTCTGCAAGTGCCTTGCAAAAACATTCCTTCCTCTTAATTTTTCACATTTTGTTTTCTTACACTTTGATGTGCTTTTAATGAGAGTTTACATGGCTGACTAGTACAACTAGTACACAATAGGTAAGTGAAAGGAAATCGGTACATGCTCTTTGCTTTTTTCAAAAAATAAAGTCTGGCATTAATTTGTACATAGCATTTTGTACACATGTCCCTCTGTAATTACCACATTTAGCTACAAAAATCTTCCCCTCGACTCTGATTCCAGTGAAAAAAAAGCTTTTTCTCTGCATGATTTTGCCACCACAAAGCTTCACCATGCAGGGGGTGTTATTCTTCTGTCACATAAGGTGTTTTGCATCTAAACCAGTGTTTCTCAACCTTTTTCAGCCCTGCCACCCTTAGCCTTTATCCAGGTCCCTCACCACCCCCCACCAAAGAATTTGTAGGCTACTTCACACTATGATTTTATTATTAATATTACTATCACTATTGTAGATGTTTTGATTAGTGTGCTTGTTTCTGTATTTATCATCAAAAATAATTTTCCTGAGAACAAAAAAGCCATGTGAATAGAAATTATTTTCACAGATGTCTACGAAAAAAGTTAAAATTGGTAGACCTAACAGCAGCAAATCAGAGTGAAAAAAATATTCTTATTCTTTGAAATTTTCTAGTTGTTAAATATTCCACAAAATGATAAGAGATGAACAACATGCCAGTTTAAATTTTGAACTATTTGCAAAACGACTAAGCTCTGCAACATCAAAACATGGATTAAGCCTTGCTGCATTTCATTTGTTTGCATCTCTTCTTGTTTGTTGCATTTCATTTGCTTTTTGTTTGCATCTCTTTTTGTTTGCTGCATTTTATTTGCTTTTTGTTTGCGTCTATTTTTATGTTTGCTGCATTTCATTTGTATACGCGTCTTTTTTTGTTTGCATGTTCTCTCTGTTGCTGTCGGCCACTGTACTTTAACTCATTATAATATTTAATACATTATAATATTGGATAATTTACTAAAACACATCCAGATTTTACAGCATTTTCTGTAGTCACTCATCATCTCACCTGTCCAGTGTTGTTTCACAATGGCCGTCTGTCTTTCTCTCTCTGTTTCTCTCTCTCTCTCTTTCTGTCTCTGTCTCCCTCCTTCTCCTAAAAATGTATTCCATAAATTCCTGTTGTCATAAAAAGGCTTGTAAAAGATCCTTAGCCAACCACACACCTAATTAAATATTGTAAACATGTTTTTTTTTAATGATAAAATGTTATAACTAAAAAAAATGTAAAGAATTCCTCAGGGAGACAATTTTGACTGACCTGATGAATACACGTTCAGTTTTCTTTTATTTACAGTGAAAATTCTAGAGATCATCATGCAGGGTGTTTTATGTTCAAACCCAATCCCCATAGTGCTAATGGTTTACTATGAGGCCGACTGTAATAGTGGTAGTGCACAGCATCAGGCCCATCAATGCACATTCATCCACTGATTAGTTAATAGTGGCTGCAATTTGCAGTGTACTTTGCTGGCCATATTCTCTCCCTGGGCTGAAAATTGTTGCCCATCAGCATGGCACAGATAATGGTATCTAACATGGGATGTGAGAGGAAATGGGCGACAGAGACACTCACCTCTGTGAATGTATGCAAGGTTTGGTGTGTGTCGGGGCATATGTCTGTGTGTGGGTGTGTGTGCTTTAAACGAGGAAAGTTGGCTGCGCACATTCCCTGTGTGGTACGAAACAAGAATTTCAGCCTCTAACTCAAACCCTTTTAAACTTTCTTTCCCTACTTACTGAATTATAAATTACCGAGTCCAAGTGTTTTCTGCTTGTTCTGATGTGATCCGTAGGAATACGACATGACAAGATTGTTTTAAAGTCCTAACATCCATCACTTTGACGATTCAGTGCTTGGATCTCAAAGTGTTTGTCAAGTGTTTGATAGAGACTTTGAAAAAAATGCCCTGAAGGCGTTTAGAGTGTAAAGGATAACTGATCGCAATGCCTTGCAAAGTAATGTCTTCCACATTTTCTTACTCAACAACTACAAACCTTAGGCTATTTTATTGGGATTTTTTTGTGATAGACCAAAAACAAAATATCGGTGCACACTTGTGAAAATAAAATTAAATATGATTTGTAGCATATTTAGCAAACTGAAATCTGAAAGGCATGGTATGGGTTTGTCTTTGTTGAAATAAATTCAACCTCTTTGACTTAACAGCCGCAAGCTCAGCCAGACTGAACGGACTTCTCTGTGAACACTGGTTTTCAATGTTTTGCCTCTGATTCTCAATCAGATTTGAGTCTGGACTTTGACTGGGCCAGTATTAAATACAAACACGCTTCAATCTAAGCCATCTAGTAGTTCTGTTAGGAAATACATCACTTTTTACAGATTAGTACAAAATGCAGCTTTCAAAATGATGACTTTATTTGTCAAGCATGAAAGGTACCCGACGTGGCTGCATGTGAAAATTAATTGCTCCTTTGTACTAATCTGTGATCGAGAGAGACACTTTGTGGCAGCAGCTGCCACAAACGCTGCCACCCGGTGTTTGTGGTAAACTGACAGTGATTGCTTTTACATCACTGTTAATACGGCGCTCTCTTGTGTTTTTTTATGCTCGGCGTTGGATTCGGCTTTGAGACTCTTCCAAGGACGCTTGGCCACCGGGCTCTGATCCTGTTTGCTCCTGTGGGAAAAAAAAATAGAAATTAGACTTGAGGATTAGGGACGGACACTCTGTCTCTTCTTAGTCTGTGAAGGAAGTGTCAAGTGTCAAGTGTGCCTTTGTCATTGCCACAGGCTCCTTGTGTCTTTTGCTGTCAGTGAGTGAAATGGTGGGTTTCTGGTGCTGCCTCTTTACTAGTCAGGTTGGCTCTTGCTGATCTCGTCGCTGGCTCTACAGTGACCTGTCGTTCTTCCCCCATCAGCCAGGTTTTCCGGTTGACCTGTGCCGTGATGGTATTTGTGTCTGTGACGTCATCAGGTGTAGCAATGTTGGCAGTAGCAGCGTCTCTGTATTGTTAATGTTAATCTGGTAATTGGAGGTGGCCGTCAACTTAAACATGCGCCAGTCGGTGATTTTAAAATGTGACGTCTCTTTGCTTATGTCACGCTGTCAGACAGGGTCTTTTACAGCTGATTTCTAGGTATTAAGGGCTTGACAGTCATCAAACATGAGACTTATTGGAGAAACTGAACTCAACAATTTGGTAAAACCGTAGTTCATCGATTTACTCGGGAAGGGTAAATAGAGCTGGATTAGATTTGATAGTTTTTTTTCTCTTTATAGGTAAATTCAATCCCTGGAAAACTTTGTTTTTAATAACTGAAGTTTATCTGATATTATAATTACATCAGTTAAGTGAGACAAGGATAGAAGAAACGCTTAAGGGACAGAAATGTTTTCTTCAGCTATATTTGCTGTACATTTAGGACTGTTGTACTGCTTAAACATGTATGATTTTCCTTTAATTTCTCTTTTATTCACTATTTATATAGTAATAAACAAGTATAAAAAAGCCACGGTTCTTTGCTGTTTCTGGTAAATTTACCTTTGGACAGACGTGTGTGTGTAGACAAACTAGAGGAACACAAGAAGATATTATTAGAACTCTAATGACTTTGTCTTTGTGGAAATACTGCGCCCTTTAATGAAAACATTTGGAAAGGATAAGATAAGCGGCCCGGCTGCCTGCACATGAAACGTATTTGATTTCTGCTATAATCGTCTCTGAACTGCAGCTGGAAATCCCTGCTCTTCTCAAGCCGTCTTAATGCGGTGTTACCGGCAGGGCATGACCAATAGGGTGCCGAGGAACTTATCCCCTATTTGACATCACATTTAACCAGCAGCCACTGGGGAATTAGCCTTACAAACGATGTGGGAAAATACTTAAGCACTAGACAAAATGAGGCTTACGCTAGAGGACGGTACACCTTTAAACCACGTAGAGACAACGAACCGCAGAAAAGATTGCAAGATATGCTATTGTTGTGTAAATACAGCCAGCACTTCTCGGGTTGTGGCAAGCTGTTTTGAGTAAAAGCTGAGAGAAAGTGACACCCGATAAAGCGTCGAAGCTTGCAAATGGACGTGTCTGTCTGCTCAGCGTTTCCATCCTCTCCGATGAAATTTGATAGTGTTTTTTTGGGGGTGGGGGGGGGGTTTCTTCAGGGACAATAAAAATCATCTTGTTTCTGTTAATGACTTGGGAACCGCAGCATGGGTTTGGTCTCATTCCAGGTAATTCTGCGCAGACGGCAGCTCTTATATCTGCTGCTTTCTATCAAGGTAATGTATATTTTTTTGCTAAATATCCAAACTTCCGGCATTGTTTTTGAAACTTTTTGAAGCTGTCCCTCCCACCCCCCCTCAGCATATGCCGGTGAAATGGTTGTAATTATCGTCGGCGTTCACATTGAGTGGAACAGCTGCCTGGAGTCAGTGAAGCAGTCGGGTTTGTTCTCTGTGGTTGTATGTGAGGCTGGAGTTGAGGCTGCTCTGCCTGTGCCAAACAAATAATACAAGTCTGGGGAGATTAGTTTGAAAACCCACATAGATCTGCAGCTGATTATTTTTTCTTACTTAAGAAACCCAAATTGACTGTCTGCTTGGTTTTGTGGAAATTATGGTGTCAGCTTGGATGATTTTAATTTTCACTTTTTATGTCTCTAATGTAATCAACGGATCCCCTACAGCACGCAGTTTCATTTTTTGGCCCTGTAGCGTAGGAGTCTATCAGTATCTCATATCCTGACTTGGTGAAATTTGTTCTTTGCCACACTGATGTTCTCTGAGTCCATCTGATTGGGAGGATTTATCTTGACCCGTAGTCCTCTTCATTGTGACCCTGCAGATGTAGCTCTGGGCTCTGGCAAGGCCGAAAGTTGAGCTTTGTTCTGGATAAGTCGTTATTTCGTTGATCTTGACTTACGCTCAGACCTCCGGAAGTACACAGTGTTCCCTCTGTAAGTGAGAACGACTTTTCATGTCATTAGGTTAAGTGTGAAATTTATTTTAAAGATTAGTCGGGGAAAACCCAACATATCTCTTAATCTTAGTTTGTCTATCAGAAACTATCAGAAGAAAAAAGTTTTGGTGTCCACGTGAATTTTGACCTTGTCGTGATTTCGCCCACTTTGATGCTACAGCATCCTGTTTACCTGTGATTATTGTTTATTGTTTGGTGATTTGATGTGTCGGGTTTGTGCGCAAAACTCGCAAAGAACAAAGGTGATGGAAAAGCAGGTTTTAAAAAATAAATGGATGTAGAGTGCAAGTCCAAATAGAAGGCTTTGGAGAGTAAAAAAAAAACAAAAAACGTCTGTAACAGTTTACAATGAGTATAAATATCTAATACATTGTTATGTATATGGAGTTTAAGGAACATGTTCAATAAACAGAAATCTGAAAAGTGTGGTGTGTAAATAAGTAATCCCGCTTTAATCCAGCCGAATGCAGATCATTCTGAACACATCTTCACTTCTGTGGTAGCATCATGCTGTTTTTTTTTTTCAAACAAAGACGGGGAATCTGGGCTAAAAATTTGAAAGTGTAAGAAAAAAAAAACTTGTACCATAAACGATATGAATATATTACTCATTCAGATGAAACAGACATAAATGGCAGATATAGATCACAAATGTCACCATGGAAAAAGTACCTAATTTGCTACAACCAGAAAACACTGTAATGGTGCAGCTTGGAAACCCACAAAAAAAATTCACCAAATTCTTTAACAGATTTTGTTGTTGGCACAGCCGACCTGCATAATGAGCCTCCACTGCTGCTATTTGTTTATAAGTACGTCTCTGCATGTCACACTATCTGAAGACTGATTGAGTCTTCAGTAGAACATATCTTTGTTTTTCCCGCTCATGTGAGTTTTAGCTGATTCGTAACACTTGTAATACGTTTTGAAGCTTTCGGAGATGTTTGTGTTAGACATTCGCACCTAAACAAGGTCATTCTACATATGGTGAATTAGCATAGTTCCTTTAAACACTGTGAATTAGAGAGCAAGAAAAACTGCAATCCCTCTTATTTCAGTGATATGGACTCGGCAAGACCTGTTTGTTTGTTGCACTTCAGATACAAGGATTGTTTTCTGTCCACATCTTAACCTGAATGCACGCTCACGGTTCTTTGCACATTTCCTCCTCTGAGAAACTGTTTCAAATGTTAATCCATTTCGTTGTGAATGGGCTCCCTGCTGGCATGAAATGTCTCTAATGTTAAGGTTGCACAGTATCGGCTTTATGTCTGGAGAAGCTGTGCTCGCACGATTGCTTTCTAGCAAAAAAATATGCATCCACGCCGTCTTAATATAATCCTATTAAGAGAGTGCGATTGTAAAGAAGTCCGAGGCAGGAAACTGAGGCCTTTTTCTATTTATTAGATGTGTCTGGCTGTGCATTGCTGTCAGTGTTTTTGAACTCTTTTTGGATCATGCAGGGTTAGCAATGCCCTCTCAGTTGAAATTACCGTGCTGCTTCTCTATTGTGTTTTGGCTGCGGCTGCTATAACAGCGATATTTCTGTCAACCTCCTCTTTTTTTCCTCCTCCCACCCATCTGGATTGTTTTTCTTTTCTTTTTTTTTTGTTTTGCAGTGTTTGCTCCACTCTACCAGTGTACATCCAGGAGCTATTAGTTGTTCCAAAGAGCACCTATCATTTTCCATCTGAATAAGCCCTTACTGTCTGACGCACTTTAAACTGTCTTGTCGGAGTTTATGATCGAAAAATAGGGTTCGGTGGACGTCCGTCCTCTGGGCTCCCAATCACATCCCTCGGAAATCAATGTGGTGGGGTTATCTTGTGTGGTTGATTTGTAGTGTCTCTTCTCTGCTAATGGTTCTCCAAGCTGATCTTTGCAGCTGTATCTTGCCTCTTTGCTCAGAGTACTTCCACCACACACTTCCATTTTCTTTCTTTTTTCATTTTGCGATGCCTCTCGACATGGTGAGTAGAAATAGTCTTTAACTTGTACAAAGCGTGCAAAGCAAAGCTTCTAAGGCCTGCGTGAGGGAAAGGGAATGTCAAGCAGAATTCATCAAAACCTCCCGGGAAGTGATAGATGGAGGATTGTTATTTTCTTTGGAAATTTGCAAGACTATCAATCTACTTGTGTGTGGTGGATTTTAAGCTACAGCCACCAAGCATTAGGTTTCTTCTGAGCAGAATTGCGCATTCAGAATCCAGTAGTTCACTCTAAATTAACATTTTACTGAAATATGCAATTCTTCTGTTTAGAGAAATGTCGTGCATTTTATTTTAATGAAAGAGAGAACAATTAGATGCCTGCAGAATCTCCTTGTAAGAGGAGAATTTCCCTGCTTCGAAACGTCTAAGAAAGAGGTGTCCGCCTGACGCGTCTGACCGGGCAAGAAGAGCATTGATCAAAGGAGCAGCCAAGCGGCCATCAGTAGCTCTGTGGAGGAGCAGAAGGCATCCAGATTTTATGTGGGAGAATCTGTCAACACTTTGCACTCCACAAATCTGGAGCGGGGAAGAAGAAAGCCATTGTTAAAGGAAAGTCATTAGACTTCCTGTTAACGGTTTGCTACAAGCCAAGCGTGGAGGTCACAGCAAACATTTGGATAAATGTGCTCTGGTGAGACTGAAATTGAACAATCTGGCCTTCGAGCAAAATGCAGTGGGTGGCGCAAAATCGCGTGCTTCACGCATTGCCAATGTTGGAACATGGTGGCGGAAGAGTCATGCAAGAGGGATGTTGTTGTTTTTTGTAGCCGTTCAGAGTTCAGAGGGTTGATGATTGGAGCTAAACGTAAAGGCGATCACGGGAGAAAAACCTGTTGGAAACTGGAAAAAGAGAACAAAGCAACGCTGAGAGTTTGAGATGTCATGTTTATGTCCAAGTCCAAACCTAAATTCAACTAAGAAGGGCTGATATCACCTCTCCCAGTGCTTGAGCACATTTTCAAGAAAAAAAGTGCAGTAATTTCAGTTACTGGATGTACAAAGCTGATAAAATAGATTTCTGTGATTGCAGCAAAAAGTTGTTTCTGCAAAGTACGGATGGAGATTTCATAACCATACATCACTTTCTTTCCACTTCGCTGCTAGATGTTGCTCTGTGTTAGTTTATCCCACAAACCAATGTTTTTAATGCACTGAAAAGTGTGGTTGTCGTGGCGCTGGACATGGGGCTCTTAATCAAAGTGCTCGTACATCTTCATTTGCAAATTGGGAACCATGAATCAAACCAGGAAAAGGACTTATTGTTATTCTGCGCAGAGTTTCTTAAAGGATCCAGTGGCGACTAATAAGAGGTGTCAATGGAAGTGATGACAGTTTCATTAATGTTCACCATTGACCACTTTTACCAAAATTATTTGGTCAGAGGCACATAAAACAGAGGTGATTAATATCCAAAAGGCAGCGATAAAGTGCAGACAGTAACTCTGGTTGTGGAGCATTTCAGCAAGAACAACACAGTCACAGTGCACTAACCTTCACATTTGTTTCTGCAGAGCGAGAATCTGTAGGAAACCTTATTGTCCCTGATAAGCAGCGAGGTCGAGGTTAGGTCGGGGCTGCCCTCCAATCAACTGCATCCGCCAGCTGGACATCTGGACAGGAAATATCAACACTGTGTTCTTCAGCCTGGTCAGATAACAAGTAACCTACCTTTCAGATGATCCCTACTATCGGGTTATATATTTTTTGCCACCTCAGAATGATATTTTATTTTATTTTTTCAACCTTTCACATCAAGGCACAAAAACTCAGAAAATCTGAAAAAAGAAATCAAATGATAGCACTTCTTCAAGATTTTCATTTCTTTGACCGTGTGTTTTGAGATAAAATGAGTTTTCCTCACCATGTCACTAAACCCAGCGCTGGCGTATAGGTCATCCGGCATTTGCCGCCTGTCCTCTACGGTTTCATTTTAGGAAATGAGACGTACAAAAGTCTCACCGGGTTGGGTGACAGACGAGATGCGCCAATCGGTGAAAGTTGAGAGGAAATGAAAAAGGTGAGGAGAGGAGAGGGTGCCGAATGAAAAGTCTCTTATCCCCGGAAAATACCTTGCATTTACTCCCAGATGTCGGCAAGCGCCTGAGTCTGCTCATCCTGCTTCTGACAGACTCTTGGTGTAAAGTTCCGGTTAATTGTATCAGGGCGTAAACAGAAAAATAGAAGAAAGATGCCACCGCCACAGAGGGACCAGCTCATTTGTCCGAGCAAAGCTTGCCTTGATAAACAAAGTCTTTTGTTTACTGCTATCCTCGGGGTAGATTATTAATCAGTGACTAATATGACATGTTTGAAAGTTCTGCAAAGACATTTGAGTTGCATTTTGTTCTTATTGGAAATGACAACATCTTGCGCGGCAATGTGAAATCAAGATGCATCCTAGCAAAAGTGAAGATACTCTGATCAGAAGCTCTGTGGTGGCTTGATACCACCGAAGTGTTTCAAATGTCACCCCGTTACAACAGCCATATGCGTTTTTAAAAATCTGAATTGTAAGTGAAAGACCAACACAAACTTTGATCAGTACTCACGCTTTTGTTTTGAACAACTGATTTCATTTTGCTGCTCTGCAGCTCCTCCAAAGTGACCACAAGCTCCTTTGCCGCTTCCCCTCACAAAGTTCTCTTTGCCCGGTTAGCTTCCGTAGAAAACCGTGCCTTGTGTGCCACCTGCAGTTGTGTCTCACTCTTTCAGTTTTCAGATTAGAAAGAGTAAATCTTGGTTTTATAAACTCCTGCTGGAGATTTCTCTACAACTAGCGCAGTTGTCCTTTATCTATGGTCTTCGTAACGCCGTTTATTCACTAATGTTCTGAGACCTTCACAGAACAGCTGTACAAATGCTGCACATATTCTACAAGAATTCACTGTTCCTCCTCCCCTGGATTTCAAGACCAAAATAGCCAATTATTCAGTTCTTGCAACCCTTGTTCGGCTGTTCTTGCAATGTGTTTTAGACTCAAAGTCGGCACAGAACTGTTTTTATGTGTGGTGAAATTCAGAAATGTAAATTCAATGTGGAAAAAGTTCAAGGGGGTCGGACAATTTTTCCAAAGCTGTAGAAACTTCTCTTATTTGTGCAGCTTCTCCCTTGGGGCAGAGAGTTTGGGGGACATTTCAGGATCACATAGATGTGCTTCACAAGCCACTGAACCAAAAAGCCAGGCCTTTGTCAGCAGGAACCCTTGAGACACACAGATTTTAGAGTAAATTAATAACCTGCATGCAAATCAGTTGGAGTTATGTAACCACTAATCATCATCAGCGTCGCTCTTTTGTTTTCTTGAGCGTCTGCAGGACTTACAATGTTTCACTTGTGATTGCTACATTTTTCTGTAATGTTGTCTTTATAGGAAGAGTTGTAGCTGTTTTTTTTTTTTTTTTTTTGTCAAATTAGAGTTTTGGTGTTTTGCCCTGAAATCACGTCAGTGTAGCCGCAATCGTAATTGGTTTAAACTGACACAAGCGTTTCTCAGCTGTCAAAGTCCCTCTTTTTCTTCTTTTTCTTCTTCTTCCTCTTTGATCTAGAGGTATTAAGTAGATTAAATGACCCACATGTAAACAAAGATTGCACTTTTCTTTTCTTTTTTTTGCTTGTAGCAGGAAAACAGTACACAACTTGACTTTTTGGTCAGGTTGTGTACTGTGTTCCTGCAAGCAAGCAAAAAAAAAAAAATTTTTGGAAGACCTTGCAAATACACATATTTTCACTTTGAGATGCTGACTCCAACATGTTTAAGATGCATGGCACTCCCAACGCTGCTCACCACAGCTGTCCTCCAGCGCTTAAGTTGTTGGGGCTGCGGAGTGATTCAGAAGGGCTACAATTTGTTCCATGTTGTCACAGCTAAGCCCAGGGAAGGAAATGGTTAGATGGCTCCGATCAGTCTGCTTGGCCAACACTGAGCAGCTCCAAATATTACGTGATATATGCTTTTAGTGCTAGAAGACGTTTAATGCCAGGTGGGAGAAAAGTGGAAGGAGGGAGGGAACATGCCTCGGAGCAGACAAGTGGGCAGCGGATTAAATTTATGTGCCTGAAAATCTGCTGAATGATCCACTACATCCAGTCAATTTAGCCCATTTCGATCTAATTTGGGTTCATAAAGGTTTCTTGTAGTGTGCTTTTCAGTAATTCTAAGCAGTTTGAGTTTTTTTTTGTTTTCTTTTTTGTTTTACAATATAACATTGGCCAAACTATCACAGCTTCAAGATATTTCCACAAAACATTAAAGGAAAATAGATGGAATAGCTTTTATAAAAAATGTAATAGAAAAAGTTTGTTTTTTTGAAATGCTGCTGAAATATAAGATGTTGATCATATACAATACAGCTAAATATAAGCATTCAAGTGCATAATGTTTAGAAAGTTAGACAAGTTGATATTATTATTTGATAATATCATATCAAATATTTGATATTTGTCAGGTTATCTGCTGAGAAAACCAATCAGACATCAGCGGCTTTAGAAGCATGTTTTTTTTTCCTGACAAGTATTTCCAATGAACTAAAATATTATTAATCTGCTTCAGGAAGCCGTCAAACAGCTAAAGGAACCTCCGGACGCTCTACTGTCTTTATCATCTTATTAAAATGATTTAGACTAGAAATGCACAGATCAGGCTTTTCCTGGCTGATATAAGTATCTGCTTTTCCCATTTTAGACACCAATCTGCCAATTTCAATTTGTGATCTTTACACCATTTAATGCTGAAACCGATTGGTCCAGTATCGACGATCCTGCCCTGTTTCCTGTCCTTCACCAACAGGAGTGGCGCATGGTGTGACTTTCTGCCGCTGCAGCTCATCCGCTTCGCCGTCTTATTTGTTGGGCGTTCAGAGACGGCGCTTTACTTGACTGCAACAAGTAGTTATTTGAACTTTCTGAACCGATCTGCCCATTCTTTCCAAAACATAGACATCAGCACGACTTATTTACTTTCTCTTTTTATGACCTTTCTCCATAAAATCCCAGAAATGGGCTCTTCCACGAGAATCCCTGTGGATCAGCAGTTCCTGAAGCACTCAGACCAGAGCGACTGGCAACATTTGGCGTCACTTAAATTCCCATCTCTTCCCGATTCTGACTCTAGAGGTGAAATTATCTTAATGCCTAGAACGTACAGGGGACGCTGCTATTTAATTAGTAGATTTGCATGTGTCATTGAACTGGTCTACCTAATAAAGTGGCCAGTGAATGCTTGCCTCTATTTCATCTGCACAATTACACACCCGTAATTATTTTAAGGCCCAAGTGAGGGGGTTTAGTGTCTTACCCAAGGACTCTTCTACATGCGGTGGGGTTGAGGATCAAACCACCAATCCTCCAAATGCAAAACAGCCACTTTCCACTCAACCACAGTCGCCGCGTTGGAAAGACACCCAGAAGGGGCTTTTAGTTTCGCAGTCTATGTTTCCATTATTAATCTGCCTTCATAATCCCTCCTCCCCGCCTTGCATGCTCATTTCATTTCTTTCTGGCCTAGCAAGGGAAGTGTGTGGGATCATGTCAGGCCATTAGAGATTGAGAATAAATCAACTGCTTTGCTTATAGCTTGGGAGACTCTGCTTTAATAGAAGGAGTATCATCATGAACATCTGGCGCACCAGAGCACTCAAGGTTCCCATGCGTTATTACTGGAGAAATCTTGCGCCGGTAAATAAGTTATTAATTTGATAGTAACAAATACAACTGTTTTATTTCATTTTATTTTTATTTTTGCAACCAATTAGAAATGGCAAACTCTTGAAGATAGATGAGATAATGTGGCAAACAATGACAGTCTAATCAGTTCAGACAGTGCGCTGGCTGTTTGTGTATTCAGTTGCGTCGTAATTTGTTTACTCATTATGAAGATGAGTTGCACTGTCATAACCTGTTTGGTCTCACACCCGTTAAATTTCTCCACATTCGTTGGTTGTCTGGCGGGCGGACAGAAGACGGCTTCCCTCGCTGCAACACGATACTGTCGCTGGTAACGACGTCTCCTCGTCTCCTCGTCTCCTCATCATCCAATTTAGACGGTTTGGCTATAAAGAATCGACGAGTTCAAAAGGAGCAACTCTGCGACATGCTACTCAAGGCAATTAGCACAGAGTGAATCATGTGTCTGCAGCATTGCAAAAGATGTGTTGCTTGTAATGATCTGAAATGAGTGCAGTTTCATGCTTCTAACTTAATTTTTTTTTACAATATATGACAATAATAATAATAATGATATAAAAAAAATAAAACAGACACCCAACCCAATGAGTTAAATCACAGCAGTTGTGAAAATGTTGACATTTTTGGGGAGCCATCATAAAGGTAAAAAATATATATTTCACTTGCTTTCACACATCTTATCAGTTTCTTAGGAGGATTTTGTGGAAACCTTGTAAAGTTTCTAATCTAAATAGAACAAACTGTGGAGCCACAAGTTGTGTGAGGGCCTTTAGAAGAAAAGCCCATTTAAAAAAGAAACAACTTTACAAGTTTACAGCCAAGATCACAGGACTGATTTTTCACGCTCCAGTTGGAGTTGACAGAAAAGGCGATGTTTGACTAGGCCTTCTTGCACAACCCCACTGGACTACTTGGGACAAATCACATAGCGCCAAGACCAATGTGCTTCATATTGTAGAGGCTTCCCTTATTTGGTGCCAGAATCAAATGAGTAAATTACCAAACCTCTGCAGAACCTGGAGACATGCTGAGAAAGCAATTACACTGATAGAATAAACACCAATGTTCTCAGACAAACAGGCCCTCAGTATCACAGATCCTCCATCATACTTAATAGGGGAAGGACATATTGATCCTTTATTACTCATCAAAGCCACCGGGTGTGTGTGCTGCCCTGAAGGTGATCATGAATCTAACCTGACCAAAGCAACCAGCTCCAGATAAAATCTCAGCAGCTTTTTAAAGACTCCACACTTTTTTCTTTGGTAGGATAGTTTTTTTTTTTTTTTTTTTCTGACATGCCTTTCAAAATAATATCTAGAAAGCACCTAATGGTTGTTATGGTGACTTGACTTTCCCGTTACTCTGTGTAGTTGACTAAAAGTGAGCTTTTTTTTAACCAACCTTACCATCATCTGTGGTAGCAAGAATGCTTTTGAACAGATATATTTTCAAGAGTGACATTATGCTACTGCAGTAAAAACACATTTCATTCATAGGCTTCAGTGCCAATGATTACATTTCTACTGTCAGTAAAAAGAGCTGAGGAGTATCTCAAACATGTTGGAGTTTAATATTTCTTTTTGGAAAGCAAGGGATCATTTCATGTGGAGAAGAAGCAGGCTATTCTTGTTTTTGTGATTAAACATGACTAGCAATAAATGTACAAAAATATGAACATCAAAACTAACCTAAAAATCTTATCTAAGGTGAATGTTATCTAAGGTATGAATTATAGAGAGGGAAAACCACATTTCATTCTACGCTTTAGGGTTATCCTGTGTAGGACATAACACCAAGGTGAAACCTGGAAAGAAGGCTGAAGACAATATATGGCAGCAAGGATGTGCTCACTGATCGGTCTGCTGGAATCCTCCAACAGAGTCTGAGCAGGAAGACGAGTCTAGAAAACGCTGCCGAAAATAAGAGGGAAAAAGTAAGTGTACTGTGAAGGAACGCAGAGCTTTTAGACGGGCAGATTGTAGAAAAAGGGAGGGAATGCCGGGAGAAGAGGGAGCTGGAGTGAAGACAGGAGGGAGTGGATGAGGGAGATGCAGGAAAAATGAGGTGAGGGGGGAAATAGATTATAGTAGTAAAAGATATATGGAGGTAAAAATAGACCAGAGAGGAAATGAAAATGCTGAGAAAAGCTAGGTTTGCTTGAAGAGAAGCAGAGAGAGAGAAAACAACACAAGCTCTCTTCTCTTTTACCTTAATTGGAAAGAACAGTATTTGGTATTCTTACTCCAAAGCGATAAAAGCAAGAGCGAGTCGAGATGCAGATCTTTTGCTGCTTTCTTTGTTTTATCTGTTTCCCCTCAACCTTCAAACAAACATGACCTCTCGAAAACGTGATTCACAGGGACCTACAAGCTTAGTGCGTGATTATCCAGCTGGATTTTGCACAAACGAAAAAAAACCAAAAAACTAATTGCAGAACTTTACACAGTGGTGACAAATAGGTTGAAAATATGTACTTGCCCCATTTAATCAAGCCATTAGCAGATTAATGACAAAATCACGGCATTTGTCTTGGATAGTTGGAAATTTATCAATGGGGTGAGAAGTCCAAAGAACAAAATCTACAAGTCAGGAGAAAAGAAAGCGGAAAGCTCATTTTAAACAATTGGTAATTTTCATAATTTTTGATTACTTTTAGCCTCAGATTATTTAGTTACTAGGGGAAAAATACTTTATACTTATTGGCCCACTAAAGTGATTTTTTTTAAATAGATAAAACACAAGATTTTATACCTTGATTTTACAAAAAAATGCAATTCAACCTGCTACCTGCTATCAGTGAGTGACAATATATCTAATCCTGTGGCAGCAGCAGGGGTTTCATCTCCATCGCCTGGAGCTCACCACCGACCCAGAAGAATAATCCGTTAGACAAACTTGTCATGGACTTGACTTGTATATTTTATGTAGTGAGTGGAGGAAAACATAACGAGATTTACGAGATTTAACTACCTACATTAATGACATGAATTTGTCATGCAATACAACCAAATAAAATGTTTGATAAACCTTTTTGGTTAAAATTTTGGTACTTTAAGAAGCATTGAATGTTGAATGAGTACGTTGCCTTGCTTTTCAGTGGAATGGAAAGATGGCAGCACCGTTTATTAATTTATTATTAACAGAAACATTATACTTAAATGCTTAGATTAATTGAATATTGTTTATTCAACGTTACATGACTGTTTTTGTTGGTAACACTTTATTTGACACTGTCATAAACATGACATAACACATGTCATGAACATGAATAAACCTTCATGAATTTTTATGACTGTTGTCATAAAGCGTCATTCGGTAAATTATGACACTTTTGATACAAAGTTGACATTATTCAAAATGTCTTTGTTATGACAACTTGACATTAACCAAGAAATCATTATTGATATGAATTTGTTATAAAACCGATTGTACTTTAAAAATTAGGTAACTTTTTGTTATGAAAGGTAAATTTTAAACAGCAATGATTTCTTGGTCAAGCAAATCCTCATGATCTGGGATCGGTAACATTTGTGGCTGCAGATCTGATGGCTGCTGAGCCAGAGCTTGTATGTGGTGAATCAGTTGGAAATCCACAGAAAATTTGATTCAGCCGGCACCTCCTCCATCACTGATCTCTGGCGCATGCGACCACTGCCTAAAGGATAGACAGGCAGTCCTATCCTGTCTGAGGTTACCAGACTGATGAATTAATGACAGATGAAAGAAAAAAAAGTCAAAAGCTGAAACTCAAAACTTAAATGCAAAAGTCTTATGGAGTAGTTTATGGTAGTTATCTTCGAGCTTTAGGTATTTTAAACAAAGCATCATGCCAAAAACTCTGCTAAAACTCTGAGGTTTGAGAATCCTTGTATGATGTCGCTCTGCTAAGACCCCATAAGGGCAAGTCCTCATGTGGATTGATGTTTTTAAATGTTTTTATTTTTACTTTTAATAATGTTTTTATCTTTTTTTGAAAAAAATCTTTTTAAAAATCTCTGTCTCTTTCTGTTTTTTATTTTTATTTTAAATTGTGTAAAGCACTTTGAAATGCCTTGCTGCTGAGATGTGCTATACAAATAAAATTTGATTGATTGAATTTGATTGAAAAATAATTATAAATACTTTGTTTTGTTGTATCAATAAATCAATCAATCAAATTTTATTTGTATAGCACATTTCAGCAGCAAGGCATTTCAAAGTGCTTTACATAATTAAAATAAAAACAGCATGTGACGGTGAATAAACAGTTAGAAAGACAAAGATAATTGTATGCAGACATCCATGTAATATTTACAAGGTAAACAATAATTCCACACATTAAATAACTATATCCATTCTGATGCTTACTTTAGTTGACTGTTGTAGTACGCTTCAAATATTTGTTGTTAATGTTATCTTAAAAGTGATCGACTGGTACTCAATCCACGATTATTTCTGAAAAGCCTTTCACTGCCTTTTGTCACATTATCAAAATTATTTCCAAAAGGTTTCAGTCATGGATGACCATGAGAGAGAGAGAGAGAGAGAGAGAGAGAGAGAGAGAGAGAGAGAGAGAGAGAGAGAGAGAGAGCAAAGATTAATACACAATGACAGATTTAAATTTTTTGTGACAAAAATGCTTGAGAACTCCATTTTAGCTTAAGGGTTTAGCATTTTGTGCTGAAAGCTAGACTGTCAACATTTTATTTCATTTGCCCACAATATCTATTTAGTTAGTCAGTATTCATACAGGAATTTTAAAGTCGCATAGAGTCTAAGTGGTAATTAATTTTTAAAGCAGACTTTTACAAATCCCTGTTGTAAACAATTATCCTTCCCCGTCTTCAGTAGCTTTTAGTGCTGAATGTTGGTTTACTTTGCTCTCTGGCCTTATGTTGTTTTAGCTCATCGTCTCTATGGGATGGGTTGGGTGTGTGTGTGTGTGTGTGTGTGTGTGTGTGCGTGCATGTGTGTGTGTTTAGGGGGTGTATTTTAGATATTATTCACCCATAAACAGCCGTATGGTCTGTGTTAGAGGTCACACATGCAGCTACTGTGTGAAGTTTGTCCTGAACTTGTTCCAGGTGAGAAGCAGATTCTTTACCAAAGAACATGAACTCGTACTGTGATGTTGAAATATTTATGTACTTCTTAATTTTTTAGATAAAGATACTAATCTCTAATAAAGACATTCAGGACCTAGAAAACTTGCATGTTTGTTAGTGCAGACAAAATGCAAAAATAAAGCTTATAACACTCAATTATAAGCTTATAAGATATTTCAATAAAGATTATTAAAATAATCTTTTATTAAAACAATATAAAAATATTAAAATAATCTTTATTATTTAAATATTTTAATAAAGATTATTAAAATATCTTAAAATATATTCATATTTCATTATAAGAGTCAGTAGAATAAAAATTATTTTGATGTATGATGAATGAATGAAATCCAGATTTTATAAGGTTTTGATTTATAAAAAAACATGACTATTATTTACTGCTGCACCCATAATTATTAATAATAAATTACATAAACTTTGAACACATAAACATCAGTGAGAATTTTGTGGCAGATCTTTAATGTCAAGAAATCTGATTCAAAGAGAGTATGGAGCAAAGCATTTAAAATATGTATTTCTAGCCTTTCTGCTTTAATAATATTCTTACATCACCAACGAACAATATGGAGCTCACCTTTTGTGTCCATTAAAGGGATTTTCAGAGGCGACTCTAAGCTGCACTTCGGTAAAAATGTGCGTGTGAACAGCTGTTTGTGCTATCTGTTGGTACGGAGCAAATATTTTCTGTGACTATTTAAGGCTGACCAGCCTTGGTTTGTATTTAACCCACCCCCGCCCCAAAAAAAGTGCTTCAAATTTGACTAAAGGTCCCCTTCAAATTTAGCCTAAACAACAACAACAACAACAACGCTGAGAATAACGCTTGTGTCACTCGTCTCGTCAACCTCTGCCACCTCTGAACCACATTCGGATGTAAGGACACGGTTCATTGTGGTCATAGCAACTTTTCGATTTTTCACTGTTGAGTTAAAGGCCACTGTCGTTGTCTTACGTCTGAACAACACAAACTCAGAGAGGGGGATTAGTGTCCGTTTTGAACGTTGTAATCAGCGGTAACTTTAATAAAAATATCAAAGTGAGTTTTTCATTTGCAAACTAAGAACCAAATTTGTTCCAGTGACCAAAAAAACTGATTTTATAGCAACCAATGTCGAAACCCGACAGAGGCTGACTTCACAATTCTGTCGCCACCAAAGCAAAGATCTGATGCCCTCAGTGCGGCAGCCTGAGCTCAGCCTTTATAAATTTACGGTTTAGGTGCATGACATCTTTAGAAAATAAGTAATTGCTCAAAAGTACAGGAGACATAGTTTTTACTGTTGCCAAGTGCAGGATTTATCCCCCTTTACAGGTACTCTTTGTGGTGGCTGTAATTGCAAACCATTATAACACTTAGCGCCGTAATTCAGCCGCATGATAATTTTCATCTGTTGGCGTGAGTTATTTTTCATGAGGTCTGCATTTTATACTTCATGAGATGTAGATGAGATTTGTCTGTAAAGAGGATAAAATAATTCACCTTACACAAAATCCTTTGCCTGCCTGCAGCTAAGAATTGACTAATGTGTGGTGAATTGTAAAGGACTTCAGAAAATCTTTTTCCCTGTGAGGAGATTGCTGATCCATTCATTTCCCTTGCCTTCAAATATAATAATATTTGCTCCCCTGCAGGAAATTTACATAAATGCAGCGAAAAATAAGAAGAGTACACAAAAGGGGGGTGGGATGACAAGACCAGAGGAATATTTAAATCCAGTGATAGAGAACATCACTAGACATAAACAAGCATTTACTTCACTGAGTCCAAACAGGAAATTAACTTTAAAGGGTGACTGCACTCAGATAGAGGTGGCACTGATATCATTGCACACCCTGATGGCTGCAACTGAAAAAAATGTGTGTTGTTGTGTGTGTCGCTTGTTGATAAAAGTGACAGCAGCATGGAGGAAGGCGCTGCAATAAGGCTCTTTGGTGCATTTACTGTGAGTCTCAGTGAGAGATTGTCCAGGAGTGAGGATAGCTGAGGTAGTGGCATCTTACTGAATACTGAATTTTAAAAAAGATAAGCACTAAATATTCCTTATGTGTTGTCGTTGTATATCAGCTTCTCTCTATGGCTCTCTGATCTTTTGTAACACACTGAATTACTTTTGGTCTTATGATTAAAGTTTTGTTTTGGCCTGAAGATCGGTGGTGGTTTGTGATTGCATTCACTGAAACGATCATGAATATAAATCATGAGCAATTTCATAGTTCGAACGCTGAATGAAATGGGGGTCTCATTCCTGTCTTCAAAATATCTCATTAAGTAGTTCTAGGCGTAAACATTGTTCTTTCGATTGGCTCGGGAAGCTGGTAAAGAGAGGCAGCTAAAAAATCTTTTGAGAAGGTGAAAGGACACATTTCCCATCATGCACTAGGCCAAACAGAGCTCAGCCTGCAGCTGTTTGCATCTTATTATGATCATTTGTGTAACTATAAAAAAGTCAAACACAAATGTAAGCACCATTAGTTGTGCTCGGAGCTCCGTTAATTGGTTCTAAGCAGATCGTACTCATGTAAACAAGCCTGTTATTCGTCCCTCTCTGATTTATCACTAACATGAGTCCGTCACAGCCTCTGTTTAGAATTACTGTGCTGTAGATTAATATCTGTGTGCAATATTGGAACGGATAGAGATGAGTTTAAATCCATTGTTAAAACTTGATTGAGACTTCGATTGATTCTTTTTTTATTATTATTAATTACACTGATGTATGTAATGCTAGTTCTGCAAAATTTGAAAGTGTTTCATGTCAAATTAATACCCGGGAATAAATACCCGGGAATTAATAAAAATTTTTGACCGTCCTGGTAAAGAACATAAAGCTTCACAAAAGTTTCAAAAATTAAACACTAGCAAAATTGTTTTAAAACAAATTCCTGCAGTTATCTTTGGTGAGCTTTGAAAATTTGTTTGGGACAATTTCTGTTGTAATTTGATGTTGCTATGTTTAGAAGACATTTTTTAAAATATATCACTTGTGTTTTTAGATGAAATCTGGAAAAACCTATTACTGGTTGAAAGGATCTACTTTTCCAAAATGTCATTTAAAAAAAATTAAAAAAAATAAAATTATGTCTAGAAGTTAGAATATTGGAAAGGATTTTTGAAAACTCGTTTTATTTTCTTGAGACTGAGATGTAATAATAATAATAATAATAATAATAATAAAGAAACAAACAAAAAAAAAGCTTTACATTTGATAATTTTTTTCCATCAACATGTCCAATTTAGCATTTTAGGAAAACGTCAAGAGACATAAGGAAAACAATGTAACATTCAAAGAAACCCTGGCTGCAGATGAAAACCCTCGGCCATGAATTCTTGGCAGATGCTGCACTAGGTTTATTTGTCATCTTAAAGCTAAGTAGCCTACCATCAGCGTGCCACTGCTGCCAAGAGAAATACTATCAATAACTCTGACTTCGCTCACCCATGTCTGACTGCTGAACGGTCTGCACGTCGAGTCGCTGTGACGGTGTTTGGAGCGAGTAGACAGTCCTCAGAGCTCAGATGCTGGAGCTTCCAGCAGGTTCTCTGTAAGCCGAAGTGAAAGTCCTGAGGTGAATTCTCAGCCCACATGCCTTTGCTGTTTCTGCAGAAGCAGAGGCTCTGCACACGATTAATGGGACCTAACTATTTCATCTGATTTTTTTTTTATTCCTTTACAACCATCCTTGACTTATGAGATGCTATCTTTTCATGTATGGATCGACATGTCATGTGTGTGTGTGTGTGTGTGTGTGTGTGTGTGTGTGTGTGTGTGTGTGTCTGCTTTTTAGATACACACAGAGACGTGTTACATGTTCCAAAAACTGCATTCGTTCTTGCTGCAGTGTTTTCCATTTCTGATGACTGGTTCTGTGGATGTTTTCTTTCAAGAGAGATCTGAAATAAAATAAAAAATAACAAGACATTGTTTTTTTTTCTCAGTCATCTCATTGCAGATAAATTATTTCTCTAACAGGTTTGACGTGTTGCTCTTCTCTGTTCTTCCTCCAGGGACTCACCTGTGTGCGGACGATATGAGGTGTGCAGGCTCCTTGTGGATTGTTTGGTCTCTTCTGGTGGTGAGCTTTCATTCGGCTCTCATTATTTAACTTTGCAAAGTCCTCAAAGCCCTTCCTGTTTTATATCCCGTGCACATGTACAGAGCGTTCAATTTCCATTAAAGGGAGATGCAATATGTTTTGGTCGGATGATTTCATTTATCAGCAAGAATCTCAATACCTCATGATTGCTTTCCACTCACCGTTATGATTTGGGCTATTTAATTAGCTCAGCTTGGCTGGAGAAACTGAAAGATGAATGACTCGGGAGTGTATTTTTTGTTTTTGTGTGAGTAGTGCCTGGGCGTACAGGTTCTGATATTGACACGGATTTAAAAAAAATAAATAAATAGAAACTCCCATGCTGCAATTGTGGCGCATTCATTTGTTTTTGTGTTGTGAACAGAAATTGCATTTTGAAACTTTTAATTGCAGCCAAATCGTCACTAAAATAGCACCCGGCAGTTACCAAAGAGAAGGCACAAAAAAGGTATATCTGTGCTTTATTTAAATGCTCACCTCAGTTTTGTAAAATATATTGGAATAAATGCTGTTGTGTCACGATTATTTACTGCAAAATGACTACAAAAGTAAAGTGGCATAATTTATTTAGTAAATAAAAAGTACACAATAATTAATTTAAGAGTTTGCATAATTGTGTTATTAGTAGTCATTTGAGGATTTTAAACATCATCATTTGACTGCATGCACCGATGTAAAAGCATTGGTCTATAAGGTGTAGCATAAACCAACTTATTTCCAACATCTTGTTATCAAGATGGGAAATTTCCACCTGTTTTTATTCTAAATCTGTCGCATTCAAAGATTCACCATTTGCAGCTTTCCGAACAAATAAGTATGTATTTAATTTTTACAGCTAGCGTCCTCTTTCTATGTTTTTGTTTATTTTTCAAAATTAGAAGTAAAATTAAGTATCCATGTGTTTTGTGTTGAAAAGTCGAGTTCAGGTTTAAACTGTAGAACATTTTAGATTTTGAACCAGATGATAAAATGTGTTCACTAAAAAAAAATCTTTACCATACTTTACACAATAAAAACTTAAGATTCAGAGAATAAATGTGCAAAAAAAAGCAGGGGTATAAATTACTGTCTTTATTCTTTTTTCCTTAAAAATACAGGGTGTCCTCTCCATGGACCATTCCTCCCAGTGTTGTGAGCCATGTTGGCCATTTCACAATTTGCCCCCATTTCCCCCAAAACTGACCACATCCAAATGAATTTAGCTAAACTGAAAACCTGCATGTGTGTTCGTAATGTCTAGTGGAATTAAATCAGGAAGTTGAAGATGACACTGTTGTTTAAAAAAGAAAAAAAAAAAAATCAGCAACTCAACAGATAAATTGAGCCCACAGTTGTGCATTTCCCTGGAAGAGTTAGGTTTAAATTGATCTTCTAATTTGGCCAGCATCTATTTGTTTTAACTGGTTGTAATATTAATAATTTTGACATGGTAAATGTCATTGATGATAAGGTCTTCAAGCTTTGGAACACATTGTCAAGATGACAACAAATGGTTTGATAGCTGCCATATAAATAAAGTTGTTTCCAGTGATTATTGAGAAAGCTATATGTTATTCTTGATATGTATTTTTTGTTGTTGTTGTTGTTGCTGTCATGATTCGGTTTTGATGAGGTGAGAGAACGCAGGCAGACCCAGGAAAATGATGAATTTAATAAAGAACTTACGGAACTGGGAGCACAGGGAAACAGTGGTGACAAGACGAGGATCCGACACAGACAAAGACAACAGGTGGACTTAAATATACAGGGAGGGTAATCAAGAAACTAGACACAGCCGGGATCAATAAACAGGGAGGACAGGACAGAGACTCACAGGGAAACAGGACTAAACACAGAAAATCTCAAAATAACTATACAGAAAAACACCGATCACAACAGTTGCATTGTAAATAGCATGTATTTATTAAATTGAGCCGCGTCTTCATTTGGCTCAAGGCTTTTTTTTTTGTCTTGAAAAAATCTTCAGATCTATCAGCTCAACCTTCATCGCCGCTATGGGGTTGAGTCATAATGTGTTATCTTTGAGAAATGGCATTAATTAGCTTAATGGGCTCTATTCTAATCATCAGTAAAACATCCCAGCGTAACACACAGAAGAACCACAAATCACGCAGGGATGACTTTGCCGTGCTTCGTCATTAAAAAATGGAACTTGACGGGAGTGGTGAACGGATTACACAATAAAATATGGGAGCTGTCGTTTTAACAATTACATCTCGCAGAAAGTAAAAAAACCAAAGTTTAACTTCCCAGAAATAAAAAAACAAAACAAAGAAGAGAAAACAACAGCTTTGTAATAGAAATTACATGTTGTGTTACGGCTTAACCGTTAATACGGAAGACTGCTGAATTCACAGATGTTCAGCGGACAGACACAGACACCCTCCACAGGGAGGATTAGCCACAAAAGGTCAGCAATAAAGATAAACCTGTTCACAGAGTGCTTTATCCAAGCATATTAATAGAAAGTTGAATGGAAGGAATAATCGTAGCCTTGGGAGAACTTTAAAGGAGAACCTATTTGAGACTTTGGAGCAGATTTGACGGGTCTGGACTGCAGCTAGAGTCAACGTTTCAGAGTTCAAGCTGTTGGAAAGCAGTCATGAGATATTGAGGTCCTTGCTGATAAATTAATAATCATTAAAACTACAGGAAGGGAACAAAAGTTAAATATATAACTCTTCATAAATTTTCTTTTTAAACCTAACAATAGAAATAAATGACCTTTTCAGTTATTATTTCAATTTTGTTTAATGTTTTTCTTTTTTTTTTAAATAGACCTAGCTCCCTCTCTATATAAATTTAAGTTCACTGTTCTAATTAACAACTTGTTTCAACATTGAATCATTCCAGGTGCTTTGCTTCTGATCGAATGTAAATCTTACTGTGGATTGTAATTTTATATTGTTTTAAAAGCTGTTTTTATTTAATTCAGGAGGAATAAAACGCTCTAATAAAGGAAGAAATGCCTGACACGAGTTTTGTTTTTGTTTTTTTAAAGAGAAAGAAGATTTTTTTTTTCTTCCTGATATTGGTGGTAGCCTGGTGGTCGTATGTATGACGTCATTTACTTCAATGCTTGGAGTGACATCATATGTACGGCTGCTAAACTGCTACATGGGACATCCTGATTTTGATGGTACTTTTATCTCTTTTTTTGTCTTTTGCAAGCTCCTTTTTTGTGTCAAGAGAGGTAAGGACGTCACTCCGGCTCCTCTGAAAAGAGTCGGGTTAAAGAACTCCTCGGTTGTGATCAAAGCTGGACATGATCCTGGCAAAGTATTTAAATTCTTCAAATAATTCATGAAATGCAAATGGATAAGCCTGGCACTCGGAGAGGCTTAGATTTCGCCCCCCAGAAAAGTGAGATTAAGATAAGTCACAGCAATATAAGTTCTTTATCCTTCAGTGAGCAGCACGATCGAATCAGCATTTCATACAGCACCTTTTCATTTTACTTCTACCTCCAAATACAAACAATAGGGCAAAGATATGATTCATTTGGAGGAAAAAAAACAAAAAAACAGCTGCTTAACTTCTTTTGTGTGATCCGAAACACATTTTAATGAGTCACACACTTGGAGAGAGACCAGAACTTGAAATTAGAGAAACTGTGATCAGAACAGCTGTCAGTGAACCTTCCAGATCCACTTCCTCCATTTAAAATGCCATCACTTGTAAAGACGTGCATCTTTATTCAAGCTTGTTTTTTTTTCTGCAAAGTGAAACATTTGAAGACCTCACCGCTGCTGCTGAAGATGATTTTTACACTTTCTCGTGTTCCTGGCTGTGGAGGGAATGTAAATGGGAACATATCTGATTTCTTTTTTTTTTTCTCCTCCGCAGCTCAGGGAGGCAGCAGACGCTGGAACAATCTCAGACACATCACTCAGTCCCGGACTGAGCACCGGGACGGGACAGAGTGAGAAGGCGCCGAGCCAAGGTCAACACAGATGTGTCAAGCTATTCAAAGGAGATGCCCAAGAAAACAGAACCGGTGAGAGGCAAACATCAAACCACTGAAGAGACTGTGACAGATAAATGGTGGTTTGCAAATGCAATTCATACCCCTTGAATTTTTATTCAGATTTTGTCACAAACTACTGGAATTTCACCTACCGGCTTTGAACAGCTCAAACTACTTTTTTTTTTTTTACATTCTTCCCTGCATAAAAGCTTAATAAGAGATTATGTAGAGTGTCTGTGAACGCAATTTTCCAAGTCTTGCCACAGATTCAGAATCGGGTTTAGGCCCTGCACGCATAAACCGAATCGTTCTTCAGATATAAACCGTCGACGTTTTTGTCGCTATCCGGCCGTTCGTTTGCACAACACCAGTGACCGGAATCGCTCACACTGGCAAACCAGGTCTCAGAGTGAAACTTTTCTGTTACTCTGCAGATAGCAACAGAAACTATGGTGTTGTTCTACTTAACCTGTTCAGCTTATCACAATTTCTGATAAAGAATATATGTATTACATGAATAGTTTGTTCATAGGAGACAGAGATGGGTTGCTATTTACAATCAAGTAGAAGCTAAGAGTCAAAAGCGCCTGGATTTGATAACATGAAAAAAAGTAACAGTTAGTGGCCTGGCAGAACAACTACAGCTCACTCAAAGTGTCTTGGTGGTGCCGTCAAAATGTGAGAACATTCCTCCCACCCCATCAACACCCCAAAATACTAGCAGTTTTCAGGGAGTGGTCTCATGCATTTATGTAACATTAGATTCTGACTTTCAGTTTTGGTGTTCGGACTTGTCTGGGTTTTTATGCCACACTTTAACCATTTTGAAACGATGGCTTAAGCAGCACCTTAGATGTCCTGAGCTTTGGGATGTTTTACAGCCACATCCTACTTAATGATGCTGATTGTTCGCGATGTTACTGATGTTCTTTAACAAACCCATTTGAGACTCGTTTTCCTTCTGTTTCACAGCTGGGCATTACTATTTGCATAAAATCCAAGAAAATACATAAAGGTTTTTGGTTTTGATGGAAAAAAAAAGAAGTTTGAATTGAAATACTTTTGCAAAGGTGAGAGCATAACATTTTTTTTAAAAGGTTGGTGGTGATGGCAGTGGTTAAGCACAAGGGATTTAAGTCTTTTTGGGTAATACTTTTTGTCAGCACACACAGTGAAAAACACAAGCAAAGTGTATGTGTTTATAATTATACTTATTTGGCTCTTGAGGTCTGTTCTGCGCGCCAATGTGGGACGGGTTTTTGTGCTGGAATGAGACACCGGCTGGGGAATCGGTAACTCTGCAGTGTCCAGATCACCCTGACCTCGGTGCAACCGGTACGTTTTCTGCTTTTCTCACTAGAGTAGAACAACCAGCTGGAAACTGGTTCCTGTTGAACTACATTTTTGCACACCAATGCAGTGTGTGTGTGTGTGTGTGTGTGTGTGTGTGTGTGTGTGTGTGTGTGTGTGTGTGTGTGTGTGTGTGTGTGTGTGTGTTTGTCCATAACGATGGAATCCTCCACCACTTCATCTGCTCTTGAAACCCTGATGTTTTCTGATTTAAGTCAGATTTAGAGTTTGTAACACAAGCATAGCTCCTTAACTCCTTTCAATGCCCTGTTTTCTCATAATGCTAATTCGACCGCGTCTTATTTTACAGCTACTTATTTTCACATTCCATGATGTTTGATTCATTAATCTTGAGTTGCATTCTAACATGTCAAATTCTAAGATAAAAATGCTTCTGCTTAGGGGTTTCACACACCCCTTTCTCCTACACCAGCTGGGATTTTTCAGTTGTCTGGTTTTGGGTCATCTTGGGAGTTTATTCAATAAAGTGGGCTATTGGTTTCTCAGTATCCATCATAAGAGCAGCAGCAACGTGTAATTTGTTTAGTGACTCACTGTGCCCCTGAGTAAAAAAAAAACAATACTAATGAATTGACCTTTCAATAAGTTTTATGGATGTTTGCGCATTTGGCAGACGGGGGCACAGGGTAGGTGCTAGAGTAACAGGTGTTTTCTGAAGAGTTGTTTTGTGGTAAAATATCTTATAGAGTGTCTTACAGGTAACGGACGACCCCTTAGCGAGAACATTAAGTAGATGGCAGGTATTTTATCGAGCACTTTGCTGGCTGTCAGCGACTTGACTTTAATAGCAGCGACTAAGGGCGGTCAGTGGAGAGATGATGCTTACTCCTCGGTAAACATCGCCTCTCTTATGTACTTCCATGCAAAGGATTTATAGCTACAATTTACAGTTTTATTTCTGAGTGAACTTTGTGCAGCCATTGTTTGCGAATGCAAATCGTCTCCTAAATTTCTGAGGAAACCTGTCCAGTCAGTTCTCACCGAAACCAAAAAATAAAATAAGACATAACAAGTGTGGGAGGCACAGTCATATAATTGAAAACATTCACATCTTGTGGTTATACCCTGTTAAAAACATTTTCACAATTATTGGCGTCTTTGTTCGAGTTGTAAAAAACCTTGAAGTAAATCACTGCAGGAGTACAATCTCAAACTGAAAATTTTAATTTGAAAAGATTCAATCATTTATTGAAACCATTGCTGTTAATAACTTTTTGCAAATTTGACTTTTTTTTTTGCAAATGTCAACATTTACCAACTTGAAAGCATACAATATTATTTCAACTATTCTCTCTAGATTCATTCAAAATCCTCCATCCTCTTTTCACTCAGGGAAAGAGGATGGAGTTTTCTATATGATTTAGTTATGTAATGATAATCATTTTATGGCTGTGTTGATTTGACCATATGTTTTGGATTATTATCACTTGAGACAGGTCAACTGCTTCTCGCAGATGTTCTGAGTTCAAACGTAAAAAAGTAACACAAGCTTCTTTGTGTTATCTTTTCCTAACACGCCATTTAAACAACAACCGGTTACAAGAGATGTCCACATCAGATAAAAGGTAAATCATTATCAGATCAGTCGGGCTGAATAAATACGGGCATTTATTTGAGCCGGAATAGACCGCGGACTCCGATTATGTAAGAAAGGTTAATGCTTGATTTGCAAGACCGCTGGTTTTCACAGAATGGGAAATTTTTACATAGTGGATAATTTGAGGCTCAGCAGTGTCTAGCTGAAGAGATCCAGAGTCGGGTCATGTCATGATTTAGGAGATGCAACATGACAAAGAGAGGGGAGGTGAGGTAGAGGACAGAGAGATGAATGAGGAGTAGGTGGAGGGGGAAAAAAACAGGAGAGGAATAAAGGCAGGAAAACTGGAGCCAGAGAGATGGATGGGGAGAGAGAATACGAATGAGGGAGCCGACTGGTTGTTTTTGTACAAGCTGGCTCATGAGGGATCCTTCTAGAAATGTCTGTGATTCTTAAGAGACCCCATATGGACCATTTGAAAGCTCGTACTCCCGATCTGATGCCGGGAGGGGCATTTCATTTCGCGAGCAGTTGATGAGCTGTCTGCCAGGACTAAGCTGTTGTTGCTGCCTCTGTCAGGAATAACGCGATCTCATTCTTGTAGCCTCGTCACGGATCTCTTGTACATGTCTTTTTTTTTTTTTTTTTAAAGTTTGACTTTTGAGAATTTGCCAGAAAAATGACTCCAAAGGTGGAAAACATTCTGTTTGATGCTGTGTGCCAAGGTGAATTAATCATAGTTTTCTGGTACTGCCAAGATTCGCCGTGTCAGGATTATGCCAATATGCTACTGATGAAAAATAACAGAGCAAGGCATCCAAAGCATACACTCTCTACTAAATCTCTCGCTGAAATGGAAAAGGAAAAAAAAAAGTGCCTGTGAATAAATCAGTTGGGAAAGTTACTGGTTGATTACATTGCGTGCCACTTCTTTTCTACGTCTCTGCAGAAAATGTGACCAAATATTGTGATGAATCAGGCAACTGGGTCCAAACGGACTCCGCTTGTGGACCACCTCTAAAGAGCAAAGTAGAGGTAACCGTTTATTGTATTTTTGCCTAGAAGCAATAGAAAGATGAGACAGCTTGTGCAACCTTTCATGTAAACAAAGCAGCTGCTTGTCATTTTTTATTTATTTTCTTCCAAAAGGAAATTAGTTTTTTGAAGGATGCGGCAGGAGAGTCAACCACAGAAGCCAGGTGGGTCAGAACAGAAAAGATTATTCTTGAAAATGAAAACAAATGCCTAGAGAAAATGAAGAACGCGCCACCGTATAATAAATCAGGTACTTGACATGGTTTATTACTATTCTTTTTTAATCCTGCATCTGTGAGAGGTTTAAATATGTTTTCATTATGTTTGTGATGTGGTGTGGCAGGTTTGCACTGCGGTAGGAACTGGGACGGCTGGCTGTGCTGGGACGATACGCCGGCTGGAAGCCACGCATCCCAGAACTGTCCTGATTACTTTGTAAGCTTTGACCGCACAGGTGAGAAGCAACACTCAAGAGGTTTTATTTTTTATGTTAAAAAAATAAACTTACTAAATTACATCTGCTTTACAGAACAGGCAAAAAAGTACTGTGGAGCAGATGGAGAGTGGTTTCGTCATCCAGCGAGCAATAAAATTTGGACCAATTACACACTCTGTATGACAGCCGATGACAAGAGGCCAGCGGTAATTTCTGTTTATCAGAGATGCACTGATCACTGATTTTTGTTATGCTTTTGATTTTTCTTTAAGAGATACACGTGAAAAAAATTGTTCAAAATGAGTTTTTTTAACCTTCTTGTCAAGAACAATCATTATTTGTTTCCTGTGCTAACAGCAGGGGAAACATCAACCCAGTTATAGTTCAGCATTCGCTATAAATTCATTTTTAAATTGAAAAAACTTTGCTTTCTTCAATGAATTTTAGAACGACCTCAACACGTAGATGAAAATATTTCCTTTTAGATAAGCTCTTATGATTCCACA
Organism: Micropoecilia bifurca; assembly: GCA_903067075.1. Taxonomy (NCBI): domain Eukaryota; kingdom Metazoa; phylum Chordata; class Actinopteri; order Cyprinodontiformes; family Poeciliidae; genus Micropoecilia; species Micropoecilia bifurca. Next base: position 8,835 of record CAEGAF010108433.1, on the reverse strand, counting down.
AATAATTAACCTGAAGTCTTTTCACATTCACTGGTCAGAGAAAGGTCCTCTCTTTGTGTCTCCGACCGCCTGGTCATCAGCTAAACTGAAAACTGACTGATTTTTGTCAGTGGATGATGCTGTCACAGTGCATCTCTTGAATTTTAGTGAAAGTAAGCCTTATTTGCATACAAAGTAAGTCATTTTAAAACTATTTTCTCCACAGAAACTCAAAGTGGAAGAAAATGAACAGAAATGTCTGCAAAAAATAAAACAAGACCCAGCACTCAACAAAACAGGTACATTTTTAACGTGGTCTATTTGGGTAAAGCTTCATGTTTGACAATATCAACAGGTGTCCCTTCGAAACAGATATTTAATGCTCTTGTGGGTTTGTTCAAGCGCCGTACTGCAGTCGTAACTGGGACGGCTGGCTGTGCTGGGACGACACACCGGCAGGTACCCTTGCTTCTCAGAGCTGCCCTGATTATTTTTCTGACCTCAACCCCACAGGTAAAAGAAATCGATTTCACTCTCCTACTTATCTGCTCATGTATTCCAAAGCTAGAAACCACATAAGTGTTCTATATAATAAAAAGTGTATCTTAATTCCTAGCAATGGCTACAAAGTACTGTGCAGAAGATGGGCAGTGGTTTCGCCATCCAGCGAACGGCGTGACTTGGACTAATTATACGCTGTGTGTTGACGACAGCCTGGAGATATTGAGGGTAATTTCCTCTTTTTAATGTTAAAGTGACTTTCCTCACAGACAAGATCAAGTAAAAAATAAATAAACTGAACCTCCACCAAAGCACGTGTCTTCAAAACGTTACCCAGAGACACTGCGGTTATTGCATCTACTTTTAACCTATTTTTTCTGTTTATCAACCTTTAAATGTTCAGAATGCTACAAGTTGTTCTCACTTAACCTAAAGAGACATTTGATCAGATAGCTAATGTAAAAGGTTTGAAGAGCTAACAAGAAAACTATTGCCAAAGGTTTTTTTTGGAATTAACTTAATCATTTTGTGTAGCTTCTAAAAAGTCTGGCAGCTAAGTGTTTTTGCTACAAAATAAAGCCTCTTCAGATGTATGCATAAAACCTTCGCTGCATTTTGTCAATGTTGCCAGGCCTTAAATGGTGTTGTGCTCCATTCTCCTGCTACTGGTAGCTAATATCACGATACCCTCACAGGGTATTCTTATGAAAAATGAACCCATTTATAATAAAGATATAATCCATGTTTCTGTCTCATATTTGTGACCTGGAACTTTTGTTTTTCCACTGAAAGCTCTGGTTTGCACAATAAATGCCATGTGGGTGAAGTTTTATGGATGATGCTCTGATGTCCCATTCTCCTGAAGGCAGCACAGAGCTGCACCACCAGAAACTGACAAACACTGAAGAGAAGAAGAGCTATGATTAATGTAGTTACAGTTCTATCCATGTTTTAATGTTGCAAATAGTTCAAAGTTTAAACTGGCATGTTGTTCATCTTTTATCTGGTCGTTTTGTGCAAGATTTAACAACTAGAAAATAGTACAAAATAAGAATATTTTTTCCACTCTGGTTGTTGTTAGGCCTACCAATTTTAACTTGAATGTTCATTGCATTTTTGTAGACGCCTGTGAAAATAATTTCTATTCTCCTGACTTTTTTGTTCTCTGGGAAATTATTTTTGATGATAAATACAGAAACAAGCATAAAGCATAAAAATCAAAACATCTAGAATAGTGTTTATGACATTATGTCTATTAAAATAGTGACAGGCTGATGGAAGAGGAGACGGGTGAAAATAGAAAGACTGAGAAGAAATGATGAATGAGAGCAGAAGAAAATGGGAAAACTTGAAGTTGAGTTGAAGTGAGAAGGAAAACAGATTGATGGAAGGAGGAAAGAGAGGAAGTTGTTTGGATGACTAGACAAAATAAGCTGAAGATTAAATAAAAAGTAAAAAAAGAAAATTACATCTAATTTCTTGTAAGTTAAATGTTTTATTTTACTGTTACCTGTGCACTTTCCTTTCTGCTCTTATTTTATCCGGACCTCTAAGGCTGCTATGCCTGATCGCCATGACTGATGGCTCTTCAGACAGAGGAGACCTTGCAGAACCAGAGATGAGCTCATGATAGCGACTCCACTCACCTCACACAAACACACTATATCCTTAACCCCCACCTCCATATCTATTACTGCTCTGCTCTGTTTCTACTACTATTACCACTACAACTAACTATTAAGAAAACAACTGTCTGGATAAACACGCTCCTGCTGTTACATTTGATTATTGTTGCTTAAATATGACTAAATATGTATTCTGCAACTCTCCCAGTTTTTTCATTTCATTTTCATACATTTAATTCCTCTTTATGGCCAATTTCCAGACAAGTCAAGCGTAGTTTATTGTCAAAGATCTATGTAACAAGGTTAACACAGAAGTTTGAAATTGCTTTTCACCAGTCTCCAATGTGCAATTAAATTAGACATATAAACATATAAATAAGACATTGACAGTAACCCCCACCCCTGTGTCTCAAAGGGAATCAGTGGAACTGATCAGTGCTACTTTCCTTGTTCTGAGTTGCATAAACTATAAAGTATCTCCCAATTTGTCATGCATGGCCACCACTGAGCTCTGGATAACTAATGTGTTCATAGAATCATCCATTTCCACTTGTTCCATTTATTATTGATGTAAAAAGGCCTTGCAATGCATCCAAGCAGTCTTACGTCACACTTTTAGAAAAGGAGCATCATTTGATAAAGCCTGGACTTCCTAGTTAGGCGGGACAGATTTAATAAAGGAAGATTCATTTAGAAATTGCATTTCATCAGCAGTTTTCGAGCAACCAAGCATATGGGCGAAACAAAAATCAAAAGCGCGCTGATGATTTTTCTCTTTCTTTTTCTCACCATTCAACTTCTTGTTTGCATGCTAACTGAGAATCCGAAGTTAGGAAGTGGAGCAGCTCTCGTTGCCAAAGAAACGCCTCTTGAAAGAAGCATCAAAGTGACACAGATACACAGAAGTGACTCCTCAATGAGACGTCTCAGGGCAAAACCGGAGAGAAATGAGGATTTGAGGCATGAAGATCTCTTTAAATTAGACAGCTTTCTAACCAGGCATCTTCGCTCACAATTCTATGATCACTGTATTCAAGTAAATTCATACAGTCACATACGTTTGGACGGAAGATTTTCTAAATAATTATCTTGGTCAGGACACTCGGCTTAACCTGTAGCAGCGTTGGATTGGTGATGTAAAGCTTGACAAGTCTAAATATGGTCATATGTAGTTTTTTTCTTAAAATGCTCAAACTGCATTTTTGTTCATCTTTGTTAAGTTTAGAACAATGCGGTTCAAATTTGACATGTTAAGGCCTGTCAGATTAGATTTAGAGCTATAGATCATCACACCTTAAAGAGTTCTTAAAAAAACAAACAAACTGGAGAATAGCCCTTTAATTGACAGACAAAGTCATGTTACCATTAACTCCATTCAGATTTTATTTCTGTTTGTAAAATCCACCAAAAACACCAAATCTCTCTTGACTGGACTCCCAGTTAAATAAGTAAAAGGACATTAAGTTGGTGAGCAACCATCAGAACGTTGCGTACCTATTTATTATTTTTTTACTATTACTCTATTTGGAGAAGCAGTGCTGCCCCCATAAAAATGCAGCCCTGGGCAGTGAGCCATATTACCTTTTTTTTTTAAAAAAGTTACAAGTCACATACCAAAACCTCGGTATGCCTGCGCAATTGTAACTAACCGTGCCGACATGTTACTTCTTTCATTATAGTATCGTTTTTGGGAAATAATTTGCACAATGTGAAATTTTATTGTTTAAAATGTATATAATTTCTTGTGTAATTTTGGTTGCCGTATCACATACATTTTCATGTGATATGGTAATGATATAAACTTTTACTGAAATTTAGGCGACTGCGCAGTTCTCCCGAAACACTGAGGTGGATCTCATCAGTGAAGCCACAGAGAGTCCAGAGGTCCAACAAAAGAATCGGGAAATTGTGCGGAAAAAAATCCTTGACAACCAGTACAAATGTTTTGAGAAAATCAACAGAGATCCACCTTACAACAAATCAGGTAAGGGGAGCAGTCGCTGAAAAGCAGTTAAGTCTTTTTTGTTTTTGTTTGTTTGGTTCTTCTGTGAATCTGAGAGTTGTTGTTCGGTCCTTACAACAGGTTCGTACTGCAGTCGGAACTGGGACGGCTGGCTGTGCTGGGAAGATACCCCAGCTGGAACTCACACATCCCAAAACTGCCCCAACTACTTCGATGACTTCGACCCCACAGGTACACGGCGTGAGGCAGGAGTCGTTTTTTTTCTTTTCTTTAAAAGATCTGCCGATTTGATCACGTTGATTTATTTGCTTTCAGAGAAGGCAACAAAGTATTGCGGGGAGGACGGGCAATGGTTTCGCCACCCGGACACCAACAGGACATGGTCAAACTACACACTGTGCAATGAAAACACCAAGGCAAAACTAAAGGTGATTTATGAGATCTCACTATTTTAAATCTACTGCATGGAGGCAGCAGTGGGAATTTGTTTTTTTGTTTGGTTTATTTGTGCTTTGAGGCCTCTGGTAATTTGAGTATAGGTAGGTGGGAAGAAATAAAAATGTCATGCCATACATAGTTGCTAAGATGCGTTGCTGTGTTAAACTGACGTGACACTGTTACGGCGATGTTTATTGGAGAACAAAGATTAAAGTACAAATTGGTTAAATGCTCCTGATTACCTGTTTGTGTTCAGCTGTCTCCTTATCTCATTGACAGGACAGTTAGTTGCGGCAGGTTCTGTTTGTCGCGGCAAGCAAACTTTACATTTATTGGAACAAAGCAATCACATTTTTCACGGCTTTCTGTCCCTTGGGCTGTAAAGACAGAAGCTCTCGGCTAGAAGCCCAGACTTTCTTTTTCTATTTTTTTATCAGGAGCAGCACCTGGCTGCAGTGTCAGACTGTAAACAGCGCATCTCTCTTAAAACCGGACAGAGACGTCACGTACTATACATTTCCAGCTGCATTGTCTATAACGATACTTTTAGTGTCTTTTTATTGTTTTTTTCTCCAAATATTCACATTTGGAGACCGAGCTCAAACAGGCTGAGGATTCTTACACATTTTGAATAAAATATATGAAATCATTCTTTAATGATTGAGGCGGGAAAAAAAACTTATTACACTAATTGTTGGTCAGAAAACAGGTGGTTACAGAATAAGTAGGACAACATAAGTTACAGATGATTGTACACAGGAGGCAAGCCGGTGCAGCTGAGCCAGATAATCAGGACATCAGGAGACATGGATAAACAGTAAAGAATCTGTTTAACTTATTTTGGCTTTTTAATCATTTTGTGGGCTTAAAATGGCAACATTGTAAAATTGATCAAAAGCTTTCCAATGACAGACACAGCGTTATGAAAAGGATTATTACTTCATTTGTGTCTCCAGCCTTTTCCTCGTCTAACATAATGTTTTGTCCTTACAGTCGGCTTACATCCTGTTTTACATGGCTATTGTGGGCCACGCTTTATCCATAGCCTCCCTGCTTATCTCTCTGGCCATCTTCTTCTACTTCAGGTAATTGATGCAATTCGATATTGTGTTCCCATCCTGCATATATGAATCAATTAGGTTTAATTACCCGTAGTTCTGCCCCCTAAAGGTCAATCATTTTCATCATCAAAAGTGGATCCGACAGATACACAAGGGCCACACAGGTGGTGTTGTTACTTCGTCAGCAAGAGGAACATTCTGGTTCCTGTAGTCAGCATAATCGTCTCCGAGCTTCGACCAAAGCAGCGTATAGTGATGGGAATTAAAATGCTCACCGCAAAGCCGTGCGCAGAACGTTTTGCAGCGCAGCTCGCTTTTGATTTGATTAAGATAACTGTTTCAATAACATCTTTTCTTTTAACTCGGGGAAACATTTTGTATTATGTAAATGCTTTAGACTTGAATAGGGTGTTAGCACTGCTGCTGCCTAAAATTAAAATGGGATCATCAGCCTGGAATTGGTTGATTTCCTCATGCAGTACATTTAATTAATGTTCGTGTATAAATCTGCCACTGTAAAGGAGTCAGGATGTCTGCTGAATGCATTGGTGGATTGCCTCTTATTTGAAACATATGCACCTGAGTGCATTCCTCATTACAAATGTTCACAGAGATGAACGGCTTTTTTTTTCTTCCCCCAAAGGGGAAATGTCCTGCAATTAATTTAGATTCTGCCTAAATCCATATTCATTGTAGTTCAGAATAACAAGCCAGGTTTCTGGAAGAGGTACATAAAGTTACAGAATGTAACAAATATGGTGCCGGGACATTTTTGTCTGCACTTTATTTTAGTAGGGAAATATCTGAATTAATGTAAATGCAGAATACACAAACTAGAGAAAATAGAGTAAAAAAATAAATCTCAGTTTTCTACTATAAAATTCTTTTTTTTTGTAATGATGAAGTGTCTCACAAAAGATGATTAGCTCCAACAGTTTATGCACAGCATAAATCAGCACACCTAATTTATGGTAGGTGCGTAATCCCAAAACTCAAAAAGTCACCAACAAATATCAAAATCCTCAAAGACAACTTTTTCTTTTAACACAAGACTGCACATATTTTTGCCAAAGCCCTTATAATCCAGAAGTCTTCATCTGTTATTATGTGATCCAGATGTTTAGTCTTCGATGTGGTATCTGATGGTGTGTCACTACACGTCTCACTTATTTACAACTCTTAAGTCATGGCTACCAGATTTTATCAGATAAAACTAATCAGGTTCAGCTTAGTTGAGGATGTGATCCAAACACTTTCAGGACAGGTGACAGTCTGGAGAGAAGCGTAAAAAAGTAAATAAATAAAAAGTAGCTTCACTTCTATTCACAGCTGAAAACTTACATGATACTTCTCAATAGGTTTTTCAATTAAAACAAGAAACAAGTTTTTTAATTAAGTAATAATTGTCATCTTGTTTGATATTGATGTGTGTGTTTTTTTCATCACAAAAGCAACTTCAGGTAGGTCTGGCATATTGATGTCCGACATTTTATTACATCTCACAGGAGTTTGAGCTGTCAACGAATCACCCTCCACAAGAACCTGTTCTGCTCCTATGTGCTGAACTCTGCCCTCACCATCATCTACCTTGTCACTGTGGTCAACAATCCCAAAGTGGTGGCCAGCAACCCGGTGAGTCGCCTTAAATCAGAATGTACTTGTTGTACCATCGAATATTCCCATATAGAGTCATATTCAATAAATTAAAACTTGATTTTTCAAATCAAAAGTATCTTTTGAAAATAAGCTTATTTTCATTAAGCCCACATATTTGTTTTATTCCTTAATAAAACAAAAGAGAAATAAAGGCTTGATAACATCCTTCTGTGTGTAGTTTGCCTTTAAAATGTGTTTTACTTAGTAAATTGTCTCTGAATTAGAATAACTTTTAAATAATATTTGTTGAATATGACTGAAAATGGACAACCAATACATAATTACAACCTTGCTGCCTCCCTTAATGAGATAAAAATGTAACACTTGGCCAGACAGAAAAAAAACACACTTGTGTGTAATGCTGCATTTTAATTAAACCATATTTTAATAAGACCTCAGATATTTGTCAAGCTAATTAAAATGAGTGTTAATAATGTTTTCCTTGAAGAAAATATATAGCTAGAATATAGTATAGCTTTATAGTATAGCTTTATTTCCAAAAATGTACTTCTTTAATAAACCAGGTGACTGGCTATTCTTCTGAATGCCATTGTTGGTAGCCATAATGCCAAATGTCTGTAATTTTACCATTATGCTTTATTGGAACAGATGCTTGTGTTGTGTGTCTGATTTGCAGCAGAAGGGACTGGTGCACTTTACAGAATAGATGGCATTATAAATAAACATATATGGAAATATTAAAGCAATGTTTCAACACATGGACCAGATAGAACTTTGACCTCATAAAAAAAGCTTGCATGACATGGGGATTGTTGTAGAAAAAAAAAGAACAATCAGTGATACTTTTTTCGTAATGAGCTAGGAAGGAAGTTTATTGTCAAAACTTAACAGCAGAGAAACCTACACCAAGAGTAAAGCTTAGGTAAACTTAGAAAACATTTAGCTCACCCTTGATAAAATAAAATAAAATAAAATTTATTCTTTCAAATGTTCTGGGTCAACATTGACCCTAAATTTAGTTGTGAAGTGGCTCAGAGACAACAAAGTCAATGTTTTGTAGGAATCATCGCAAAGGCCAGATCTCACTCCTATGGACAAATTGTGGTCAGAGTAAGACAGTCTACAAACTGACCAGTTCTGACCTAAAACAGGAAAGGTTCAGTCAGATTTTATCTAAGTTAGTGTGGGAAAAGAATGGGTAACACTTTATTTGAAGGGGTGTGCATAAGACTGACATGACACTGTCATAAACATGACATAACACCTGTCATAAACATAAAGAAGTCTTTATGAACGTTTATGACAGTTGTCATGAAGTGTCATTTGGTAAATAATGACACTTTTAATGCAAATATTGCTGTAAAAGTTTAATTAAAAATCCATTCAAAATGCAAACTTTGCATTAAATTATCATAATTTACAAAATCCTGCAAAGTTGGCACTTTCAATGTTGGACTTTTAATTTAACTTTTAGAGCAACTTTGCATTAACAGTGTCTTTATGACATATGTCATAAAGACTTCTTTATGACAGGTGTTATGTCATGTTTATGACAGTGTCATGTCAGTCTTATGCACACCCCTTCAAATAATGTGTTACCAAAAAATGTGTTTTTATACAGTGAGTGAAAACATCTGGTTTAAAAAATAAA